>JANZXV010000003.1:5138475-5150504 GCA_027576455.1 Erythroxylum roigii
CTTTTTAGGATGGACATCACAGAAAAGGTTGATGAGAAATATAAATGAAATAGCAAAAGTTCAATTTGAAATTTTTGAATAAAACTTAAAATCAGATTCAAATATGAATATAAATATGTAAATCTAAAATTTTTTTATAGTAAATTAAGAATTATTATTAAAATAATTTGCTTCATAATATATAAACTATTTAAACTTAATTATATTTGACTGTTTCAATTTTATCAACAAATTATAATTAATTTCTCACTAATTGAAATTTTATTTGTACAATATTAAACTTATTAATTTGATATAAATTTTTTGTAATTGATATGAAATATCATAAATAAAATGTAAATAAAAGCAAATCATAAAAAATTATTATAAGATTTGCATTAATAAAATAATAATTTCACATTATATAATTAATTTTATAAATTCCAATATTATTTAAATAATAATAACAAAAACGGTGTTCTGGCTTAGTTCTAGTTGGGATGAATTTCCAGCTTTTCATGGACAGATAGCATTCACAGCAGTCAGCAGAGCACCACGCGTGGAGCAAATTTCTTGGCACTATATGTATGAACAGCTTCCAATGTTAATGAAAAGTTGAAAAGAACATTGCTATATGTATCTGACAGATCAAAGCAAAGTAAGGATATGCTTTTTCAGAAGGGAAAGCATAATCTTTATGGAAGTTGGACTTGGACGGCAGGGACTGGAGCACATTATTCTCTTCTGGTCCCCTGCTGCCATAGTATTGATAGATTTAATTCCTGACGAGTTTTTCCTCCACAGAAGAAAGTAAATAAATCCTCCAGTAATAACAATTTACAATTCATAGCATCACGTCTGATTTGGATGGTAATCTCTTGAAGAAGTTGATGGGCGCAGAGGGCAGCTTGCTCCTGAACCGAGGATGTCTCAGGAAATACATTCCATAAAGCACCGCCACAACTTGGAATGGGGTAACGTAGATAAACACAGCAAAGATAAGGGAGAAGACGATGAAAATGGCTGTTGCTCGCGGATCCCGCCAGCTCAATACAGCCTGAAACCTCTCTGCTTGGCTTGCCAAGTCTCCAATCACTGACTGCACTCTGCCTGCAACACTTCTCAGCCTATCGTATCTCATCCTGACAATGGCTATTGGTCTTGAGGTAGGGAATGAATCAAACTCCTCATCAAGTTCATCAGGATGAACATTTTCAGCTTGTGAAAGCCGAGTATCCATGTGAGGGGGATGCCTCGGCCTAAACCGATAATTCCATATGCCAATGACAAACAGATAGAGGAAAATTGTAGGGAGTATCAACTCTGGATAGCAGACCAGTATCAAGAACAATATATGCACAAGACAAGTTGTTACTGGGTTTCTCCAGTAGCAAATGTCATTTAACCACTTGCATACTGCAGTAACCCCTGAAAGTACTGACATTATGCGTTGGAAGTTTGCCTTGCTTCTTCTTAAGCTAAACATATGGCCATCCACATCCAGCATGTACTCCACAGCTTCAGGCCTTAGCGGAGGTTCAGCTCGCGCAAGCCTGGCGGCAACTATCAGCATTGCCAGGTGCCGAAGCGAGTCAATGTGCCTTACAGGAATTGGTTGTATATAATGCATCTTGGGTAGCAATGGCTTGCCATATTTGGTTAGCATATTAACCCAAGCTGTGCAGGTGAATCTTAATGCCAGCTGAAGTTCCCCATGCTTTTTCAATCCAGATGGTGTCAGAACCAGCAGTGGATAGTAATGTGTGTATATGCGATTCAGTTCTAAGGTCGATAGCCGAATTCTCACCTTCCCAATTTTCTGATCTCTAGCATCATCCTTGCTTCCATTAATGTGCCAATTGTCGAACACACCAATGGTTATCACAGTACAGGGATCATACACGTCCCAAGTATACTGTTCGTGCCAACGAGGATGCAGAGAATCAAGAATTGTCCTGGTTCGAACCCATTTGTTGCCATATTTTGCCACACAATACGGATCGGTAGTCCTCCCATCTTTTCCCTTCATGGGCATCAAATTTCGTGCACTCAGAATCCCAAGTTCAAGAATTCCAATGGGCCCCTTCCTTAGGTGCTTGGATGATGGCTGGAGATCACTGCTGAAATGTGTAGACTCGTCAAGAACATGGTATCCTGCCTCTAACCAAAGACCAAGCCGTATTTTGCTTGAGAATTTCTCCTTCTTCTTCTCACCATCCTCTTCTGCCAACGAAGGTTTCAGCAGATTCAGCCACCGTGGATCAGGAAGCTTAGTGGTCTCAAGTCTATGTGGGATCTCTCTAACTGATATGATCGCTCTTCCCATTATCTCATTCTTACCAGGCCCAACTCTGTCTTCAACAGTTATTATGATAAAATCTTCTAAAGGCTCGGACGCAACGAACATGAGCTCATCCTTCCAAACTGGGTTCATAGTTCGCATTTGTGAAGGCCTGGTGACCTTGACCTGATTCCCAAGCTGAATTTTGACGTATGCCTCCGGTGCTCGGCCCTTGTCAGAGGGCACGAGGTCCTGAGCTTCAATAACAAGAACACGAAGGTAATACAGTTTAGGCGAAAAATATACCTTGGATCTTGTATTGGCAAGGTTTGTATGACTAATGTTATGAGCATCACTGTGCCAAGCCTCAGGAAACGATTCATCTGCCTGGGTTCCCATCCAAACCGCAAGCATAACTTCTCCTTTAGTTTTGTCCCCTTTCTTATCCTCCAGCTTGTACCACTGGGGAGCCAATGGACTATCCGGCGGAACCCGAAGTGGGACTTCCAACACATCAAAAATAACTCTGCCCACAAAGTCATCCTTGCTAATGTCCTTGTCTTTCACAGCAATTTCAAGCAGATTGGACTGCAACCTTTCCTTTGAGAAAGCAAAGATTTGGTGCCACACTGGATTTTGATTCTTCTCCAGGTGTTTAGTCCTGCCTTTGTAGTTCCCAAGCTTGACTTCAACATACGGATCCAGACTCCCTGTAACATCCATCACAGGGAGATCTCTAGCCTTAACCACATTGACATACAAGAAATGCATTTGCTCCACCAAGTCATAGGTGTTGGAAATCTTGTCACCGCCGCGGTACCGCAGGCGAGCAGCCACCGGTGGACTAGTTTCCACCAGCAAGAATTCAGGGTTCTGCCTTGGCATATTCATATGCATTACTGTGGTTGGCCCTGCTCGAGCAAAATCAGTTCTTGTCTCGACCACAGGTGATTTTTCCTTCATAACATGTTGGGAAAACGTAGGAGGTGGAGGAGTCGGTCCACCAGTTGCAGTTCCTATAGAGTGAAAAGTTCTAACTTCTTTCTCCTTCTTGGTTTTGTTCTTATTCTTGATCTTATCAGCCGTAAAATCTTCGTCAAGCTTGTTGCCATTGATTTCTTCTAGTGGAATGGCTTCACCTTCAAGCTTACTGCTGTTTGGTGATTGAGCAGGAGGATAATAATTACCATCATAAGCTGCAAAAACCCTTAAAGCTATATCACCTTTGATATGCGAAAAGAGGCCACGTTTATCAAGAGGGTATCGCTGAATATTTGCCTCGGTCTCAGACAAAGGAACAGAGTTGCCAGAGATTCTAACACGGCCAAGAAAACTCTTGTGGTAACCACTTTTGCGATCATTGTACACCTCAACGTCAATGGTCTTGTTGGGAAGATCTGCAGGGCTGTTCACATTGAAAACAAGCTTTTCATTCCAATAAGGATTGAGATCTTTAGGCTTGATTTGAGTCCTCTGTCGCTGCTTATCGAATTCTACTTCAACAAAAGGATTTGCAGAGCCTTGTCCATCTTTGGGCATGAGGTCACTTGCACCAACAACTTCCACAACTAGTCTGGTCATGGTGGGATACGGTTTGGTCTATGAATGAGGCTTGAAGATGTCAACACTCAACAGAGAGAAAAAAAAAGTTGTAAAACTAATATTTTGTCAGGAAAGACAAATCTACCTTCTTTTCGTGATAACTAAAATGAAAGGAGGTGGTGGTGGATGGAGAAATAGTAGCATTGCTGTAGTGCTGAAAGAAGAAGGAGAGGACACGAACTGTGAAAGATGAAGATTAGGATATGAATCGCTCATTTTGGAGTATGAAGACAGAAACACATGAACGAAAAGACATCATTTGCGGAGCGCCAAAAAAAATGGTGGACCCTATCAAGCTATATATTGAAACAGAGGGGGGAGGAGATTCTAGTGGTATATCTGTAGGCTCTTCCAAGAGTGAAAGAAAAAGTATAGAGTGGGGTTTGATAGAGAAAATGCTTTGGTAGAATAGGAAGGTACACTAACTAAATTGTTTGCTTGAAAGTGAACGCTGCATTCATCAGATCCAGAGAAGCTTTTTCTCATCTAAAAAGCAATCTAACCTTTTAATGAAATCTCTCCTTTTCCGAGAATTAATCAGATCCATTATGAACAGAACTGTGGAGGTTGTGCATTGTCTAGTCCTTTTGCTTAAAAAGTCAACAATTTTGTAAGTAGAATCATTCTCCTTTGATATGCAAACCAGTAAAATCTGTCATTCACTTTCTGCATTTCTTTTTCATTGAGCAGAACTCTGTGATGATGGGAAATTGGTTCTGAGTTAAAAGTACTTGTAGCATTGCTATTAGTAGGTAATTTTATAGTATCAATCTGATGAAGAAAGTGCAATATATAAGGTTAGTTAGAGCCATTAAATATTACCTTGAGCATGAAGTCCATCAGACACAAGTTTGTCCTGTTTCTATCGAAAGCAACGTTCAAGCAGTCAGACAAAAGCTTACAATATTCGACAAACTATTGGAACAAGAAACATAGTATTCATAAAGAAAATAGGATTAAATCACCTGAATCAGAGTGTAGTATAATTTAAAGCATCCAAGATTAAATTTTAATTAATTTCCAAGTGCCCGAAAAATGTCAAAGAAGAGATTTCCAAGTTTTGCAGAGTAAAACTCTGTGGGTTAAACAAGTTCTGAGACTAAAGTGAAAATCCTGTGTCCTACAACCAATGGAAAGGTAGAAAAAGAAACTAAAGCCTTCTCAAGCTTGCTTGCCATAAGGTGGATAATGTATACCATCCCACTGAAAGATTCTCTGAAAATGCATATTCAGAATCGGTTTAGCTAGCTTAGATGCTAAGTCTCTGTAAAAGCTCCAACGGGTACTAGATTTCTAATGCCTTACGATACTAGCAAGAAACTTAACAAAGCACAAACCACATTTCGGTCTCCCCTTTTCCCCTTTTCTTCTTTTGTTTGTTTATATGTTGGATTTAGTTACTTTTGTGTCTGATCTCTTCTAAAGAAGATCTGCTTCCAACCATTTTCTTAAAGTTAAGAGTATAGAATAAAGAGATGTGTAGAGTATGGTCAGCATCCAAGTCAATAATCACTATGGATAACAATATCCCAAAATAAAGAGTTTTTAGCATTTAAATTTTTGGGTTTGAGATTTCTAAAACTCTAAAAATCAATGTTTAAAAAACTAAATATCGAGTAAAAACCTACTAGTTTATTAATTAATCAGCTAAGTTCCGTAAACTAATCAGTTTTTATAAACAAAAATAAAAAAATTAATTTTTATTTAACAGTTTCTTTTTTAATTAAACTTTAAATTTTGTGATGAGTAATGGTAAATTTTTTCAAATTCTTCAATTTAATTAATTATTAATCAATTTCAAATCCTTGTTAATGATTCTCTAGTTCCTTGGGTAAAGTTCTTTGATCCGATCAATTACGGATGCCTCGTTTCTAGTAGTAGTGTGAAAGTTAGACCTACTCGAGAACTTGGGAGCTGATAGGAACTTGATGTTGAGCAAGGGAGCCAGTGATCAATCATCAGTTGAACAATTAGTATGTGAAGATTTCTTGTGTGTATAAGTGTACAGGCTATGTAAAAATCTGAGGGATCTTGGAGTTTCAGATTTACCTCCTCTAGATAGGATTAGTCTCACTAAACTGAAACACCTAATGTAATTAAAAAAATATCCGAAGGGCAAAGACATTTAAGGAGTTCAGCTTTTGACTAGTAGCTGCTTCGCAGCTGAATTTGGAAGCCCCATTGTCGGTGGCAATTTTTGACCCCAGAAAGATAGACGCGCCCCTATGGCGTATACCCGTTTGTTTAGAAGAGAAAATTGCGAGTTTGATGAGGTCATAGGAAGATGTATACATGCTACCAACCTTTGAACTTTACGTTTAAAAAAACTTAAAGGGTCTAAAAACCAAATTAAAAGCTTGTCAGAATTTTCTGAATTTGCATAACATATGGCTAATTCTCTGAGATACCCTTTTGTTTACAAAGATGAGACAGCTGGGCTTTACCTTGTGACAAAACATAACAAAATATATAACTCTACTTGTGAATGAGGTGGGAGTGGTCCATCATCTTGATCAGGAAGACAATGATTCGGTGCTATTTTGGTATTAACATTATGTCTAAGAGCACGTTTGATTCTAATTTTATAGGAATAATGATATAAATGATGAAGGGGTTGGACAAGGTTAGTACAGCTTGTCCAACCAGGTCTCATCGTCTATTAAGAAGTATCAAAAGATGGGAAAAGAATCCATAAAAGGAGTATTAGATGCCTGTGCTTGCTTCTTTCTGTTTTGTAGTTTTGTTTGTAGCATCAATACCCACATGCAATAGCACATGCCTCCACCTTCTTTTTTCTTCTTTATTTTCTATAATGCGTTTACCCTTTTGCTCAACTTGATGGTGACTTCGCCACAGACAACGATACTAAGGATAAAGGAATCACCGAATTTGCATTTGTAAGCGTAGGTGGTATATACTCCTTTTTTAATGTATATTCTCGGTTGAGACTAAAGCACCTGCACAGATTTCTCTGGACTTGAAAGCCAAGGCCTCAAGTGTTTTGAAGGTACTTTGGGGAGACGTTTCATTTTCAGAGTGTTCGTTATCCCCAGAGCACAAAGTAACATCTGGTATTTAATAGAATATGATGAACGATCTCATACACCTACTATTAGCCACTTTCCGGCAGATACTTCTCAGTTGGTGATGATAGTGATGCAACCATTAAGCTCAGGATAGGATCTGTTTTTAAACAAGATTTTGAGGTATGCATTCGGATGATTAGGTGAATTTGTGGAATAATTTCGTTTCTGGACCACTTGCTACTAAGAGTATTGGCAATTTTTTTGTTGACGCTGTCAGTTTCCTCCTCCCACTTCTTTAATCACCGACGATTTTGTGATTGATTCCTGTAATAGAATCAGGCGGACCTACTAACCTACTATGATCAAACTGGAGGAGCCTATCGCTAGCTGTTGGATTTGGCAGCTGAGATAAACTCCATAGGGTACAGATTGATATAATACAGGCAACTTCCTTAACTCCAATGGATATAGAAAAAGTTTCTCAAATCAGCCTGTCCTCGAATCAGAATTTGTAAATAAAGACCAATGACGCAATTGAATGGTCGAACCTGGATTCGCATGTGAGAGAAAACCGTGAAAAAAGAAGGATCAATTCATTTCCTGGTGGAAGCAAACCATAAGCTATACCAGCGATCATGTATGTGTAAAAACATATACAAAAGCGTATATGATTTATATCTATGCTTCATACTCTCGTGTTTATATTAGAAGAGCAAAGTATCATAGGAACAAAGATGTATGCCTCCACTTGAAAACTGCAATCATGTTTAACTAATTGACCGACTGAAGTAATTTAGGATGTTCCCCTGTAGAACTTAACTAGGATGCTAGAATTCAATTATAATTATGGATACCTATCTCCTCAATACCATCGTCTATAGTCCGACTTTTGTTCCCTCTCAGGTCTCCTCTTCTTGATGTGTGTAGTAGACAGGGTAAGAAGTTGAAAAGAGCCCATTTGGTGGGTTTTGTACGAGAAGCAGCCCTTGTCTGCCACTTGGGTCAAAACTAGGCCTTATCATTGCAACATCACTAAAGTTTGATCCACCAGCCACAGACATGAGGTGTGAGGCACCAGAAAAAGTAGAACCTAATATCTGAGGGACGAAAGTAGTTGGTCGGGGGTAGGTTAAGGAGGGAATGACACCTGAATGGTGAATAGTTGAGGATAAGTGGTTGTTGGAGTCGATGAAGTAGGCATTATGATATGGGAACACGTGAGGTGATGGTTGATTCAGAGACATTGCACCCTGTACTTGATCAACTGGAGAAGGAGAAACAGTATATGGTGTAGCCAACAAGAAGGGTTTAGCATGACCATAGCTAGAGCTCCTAGTAGGACCTGAATCTGTCCATAAGGGATCAACACAACTTGACTTTGGCTGTATCACATTTCTTGAAAGAGTGATCACAGGATCATCAGATTCTTGTTGTCTCGATATTGGGGTCTCCTGATTTCGCTCATCAGTTTGGCAACAAACATCTGCGAAATTTACATTGTCATTCAGATCAAAATCCCTAGTAGATTTTCTTGGTACGGATGCTGGTAGTGACACTTGGTGACATTCCTCATAGTTTTCACCACCACTGTTGAGGTCAATGCTGAATCTTTTTGGTTGCATTGAAACTATTTCCAGGGAAGAGTCTTTAGAAGGAGAGCATGATTTTGGTCGGGCAAATTTATTGGTAAGCAACTCCGTATTGCAATCATCCGCGTCAACAGAAATATTGAGGTCAATCAGGTTGTGCCTTGAAGATCTTAAGCTATGGTTGTTACTATTATCCGTGGTGGATGGAACCTCAAATCCAAAACTTCCAGGAAATGAAGTTGGCCGAAAAGCACTAGTTGCAGCAGATCCCCTCCAACCACCACCTTCATGATCAAGTTGTAAATTCGGAATAGGTAAGCAAATGGGATATCCAGTTTTGGCAACTACTGGGGTTGGCTTTGAGACAAGCTGTGCAGCACAACATATTCTTCCGATATTCTTTTCAGGATAATCCGCTTCACTTGCGAGTGTACTCTCACTGAGATGAATTCCAGCAGCTTTAAAGGGATCATAACCAGCATTCCTAGCTTCTGCTTTTCCACTAAGATGAGATAACTCCCGCCCATACAGGCCACTATTATCTTCAAACAACATCATGGAACTTGTATGATACAACTTTTTGACCTCCAAGCTCATCTCTTCATTTCTCAACGATATTCCTGATTCCAGCTTGTTATTATTTGAACACAACTTATGGCAATTATCTCCTACATTGTTCAGCTGGACTTCAGCTTTGGTTCCAATGGGAAAGTGTTTCATTGAAACTGCAGAATCAACCGAGTTCAAATGACCACTATCGCCACTCCCATCCTGTCCCAAAGAGCAGCTTCCACATGCTTCTTTGTACATGACAACACCTTGCTCCACCTGTCCTGAAATTCTCTGATCTACTTTGCATGGATGAGTTTTGTTATAGCAAGATTTTACCAGAGGTAAATCTTGATTTCCCCTGTTAGCTAGATTTAAGATTTCACAGCTACTAGTCTCTGTGATCACAGGATCATCATTCACAATAACGCCACCGAGTTTGTTATGATGCTCTAGTACAGCCCTTGCAAAAGCTTTTGAAGAATTATCCTGACTTTGAGGTGAAACTACTTGTGCAGATACTGAACTTCTAACTGCACCCTTATCCAGACTGCATTTAGAGTTGTTGAATGAGGATGCATCAGTATCACAGTGTTTAATTTGCTCACATGACTTAGTATCCACTGATGTTTCCTGGCAGCTGTCCTTTGAAGCAGCTGAATGGATAAGATCTGTTGAGTTGGAAGAAGAGGACTCGGTTTTCGGTCTCTTTTTATGATAACTAGCCTGCACCCGTTTCAATGCATCCTCACCAGTGTTAAGCCAATCGTCATGCAAATTTCGTCTGATCAACTCCCTTGAATTTTTTATAAGGAGTTTTCTGTTTTCCATGCTCACATCACTCTTCATAAGAACATTCTGTGTAGAAGAAGCCCCAGTTTGAGAATGTAAAGAAGCAGAACAATCTTTTGGATTGTCGGATCCCGAATCACAACTGGAACTTCCTGCAGCACTACCCACTTTCTTCTGTTCTGAAGTTCTAGAAGTAGAATCAACAGAAAACAGCAATCTAACTTCATTATTTTCCATGGTAGACTCAATAGAGGACCTATTACGTCTGTTTAAGCAATTACTTTCCACTTCTAATGATTTTGCAAATTCAAAGCTGTTGATTTCGGGGTTAGAAAGAGAAGTGCTCCCCTGCTTCTCCAATCTTCCTCTTCTATTACCAAGTGCTCCACAGCAATCAGACAAACTCTTGACACTGCCTAAACAATCTGGTTGTTGAGGAGGATGGAACTGCCAGAAACTGTTTTTCGTTCGGTTTTCTTCTAAATCAAGCTGGTTCATCTTGAGACGTGTATACCTCAGGGTAGACTGCAGCCCCAGTAAAGTGCCTTCACATGATTAATCAATGACTTCCAACCTTTGTGATGGTTCAGTACATCTGAATCAAAACCTCTCTTAGCAATCAAGCTACAAATTATGAATTGACAGACAGAAGAAGATTTGGGAAAGTCACTCTTGCATATCAAGATAAGGCCAGCTGAATAAGAGCAAACCTATAGACATCAAAAGCATTGCAGCAGAGTCCTAAATTGACATACAAAAATCAATGTATCGAGTAGTATACAATATAATAATAAATGGGAAAGGATCAAAGCGGTCATTTCAATTCTGACTAACTGCGATCTCAAAACTTGCATAACCAAAAGGCATCAAAGTTCAACTTGGGATCATTTAGTAACTTGAAGATAAACAATATTTTAACTCAAGGATGCATCTTCCAAGTATCTCATTTGGCGCATTTACGGAAATCAGGGACTATCAAACTCATTTCACCACTGATCTTCTGAAACTGACTAAAACTAGAGAAGCAAACCATATCGTGTAAAGCAAAAGAAAAAATTGTACAAACTACGCGATACTCAACTTGAAACATCAATATATGTAAGCAACAATAAAACACCATTAGATAAGTGAAAACGTGGGGAATAACAACAGAACACGAGGCCACCACGAAACTTTTAGGAGTAAAATTCACCAAAAATGGAGAAAAACCAACTAAGCTCCAATTTTCCAATTGAGCCGTGAGTGAAAAACCTAGAACGAAATCCCCAACAAAGACAAGAACACCATTTGTGTCACTTTCTTACCCCAAAACACAGAAAAAGAAAAAGAGACAGAGTATAAAGCATTGACAAAGAACACATGGTAGATTCAGCATCAGAATGAAGTAAACAGAGAAAACCAACCTCCGCTTCTGCTTAGCGTTACCGAAAACTCACGGAATGAAGCCAGTAGGTTGTGCACAACACTGACCAACAAAAGCATGAAACAAGAGAAAGAAAGTAACGTGGGTACGCTTAACACTGAATGGCGAAATGAAAGGGGCGTATGTAAACGTAATGTGGCGTCTGGTTTGGTCAGTCGCTCCAAAAAAGCCAAACAGCTATCGCGTCAGAAAGAGAGGAAGTGATGTACAAGAAAGAAAACATTTGTTCTTACAAAAAGGAAGAACCAAGCCACTGTATTTTTCTTATTTGATGGACAGAGAGAAAGGGACAGGGGGACAGGGGGAAATGTGTGTACGTCAGGAAACGACAGGACAAGGAGGGAGACACAGGATTTGTTCGTTTACCGGACTGTCCCACTCCGACTGCGGAATAATAGGTTAAAAGTTTAAAAAATAAATTTTACATTTTTATTTTTTAAGTGGGCCCCGGTCTGAGCAATGGGTTCTCATCCTCTGCGCGGGCCCATCGGCTAAAAATTGCTTCATAATCCTATGTCAGGATTGGGAGTGGGACCCATCCTTGACTCTGCTGTCGTTTGCAGCATAGTGTGTCCGCTGTATCAAATAAAACCTCGACAAAAGAATATTCGATAAATTAATAACTTCGATTAAATAATAATTTTCTTCGGTTCTGACTTGAGCTAATTGATAAAATAATAACCTCGCTAAATGCATAAGATAATAATTTTTAAAAAATTCCTTGAGGCCCATTGAAAATATAAAATAATAATTCATTAAATAAGTATGAAAATTACATATATAATTCA
>JANZXV010000003.1:5225835-5237717 GCA_027576455.1 Erythroxylum roigii
GGAAATTCCCAGAAAGCCCAAGAGGCAGCAGATCCGGAGCTGCTTTTAGACGGAGTCCAAATCCCAGTGTTCACAGGCCTTATTGTAGCTTGTATTGGTGATGGGAGAGATACTTCCCTTTGGCAGGATTATTGGTTACCAGATCAGGGGCCCCTCTGTGATCGATTCTCCTTCCGTGATCTGTCTTCTAATGGGCTCTCTTGGGATGCTCGGGTTTCGGAGATCATTTGTGATGGGGAGTGGGTGTTTCCAGGGGGGAGTGATGAGCTTCAACATATTTGGGATTCAGTCCGCTTTCGACCGCAGCTCCAGTCAGATAGTTGGGTTTGGAGAGGTCACTCATCAGGAGTCTTCTCTGTGGACTCTGCATGGCACCTTCTTCGAGCCCGACGTCCAGTGGACCCACTTCACTATTTACTATGGTTCCCAGGGCACATCCCACGCCATTCCTTCATCCTCTGGTTAGCATCACAGGAGCGACTCCGGACCATGGATCGGCTCCAGTTCTTTGGCGTTCTGACCTCTTCGACTTGTGTACTTTGTGGTTCATCTACGGAGACACATGATCATCTCTTCTTTCAATGTCGATTCTCTGCTGCTGTTTGGGGTTCCGTCTCGACGAAGACCCACACTGCCTGGCCTTCGACCTCTTGGGCTTCCCTTCTTCAGTGGGCTTGCTCTCATCTCCGCCGGCGCAAGGACTACCGACACCTCCTTTCACGTTTAGTCCTCTCGGCCACTGTCTACTCCCTTTGGTATGAGAGAAATAACCGCATCTTCAACAGGCAACACCGATCTACTCACGACATCATTGCGGACCTCACTGAACTTATCCGTTCTTGGCTTCTCGGCCTTGAGACTCGTTTTCAGATTCCTGTTCTTCAACGGCATATCTGGAGGCTTGCTACCTAGTCCTTTTGCTTTGTTTTGTGCGCCCTTTGTGGCCTGTTTTAATAGCCGCCTGTGGCTTACTTCTTTTGCGAGCCGTTTGTGGTTTCTTTGTTTTCTCTTTTGCGAGCCGCCTGTGGCTTTGTTTACTTTGTACATAGCTTCTATTGTATGACTCTCCTTTTTATTAATATATATGTTACCTTCTACAAAAAAAAAAAAAAGGATTCCTCAAGCTTACATTTCTTTTCCTAGATCAATTTCTCAAGGGAGATCATTTACAGGGAAACCTTGTGGAATTACAATACTCTGTATCTATGATAATTGCTTCTCTAGTTGAAACGAGAATTCTGAAAACTACACAAGAATACGGCCTAGTTGATGTGCCTAATGCGACAGTTCAATGGAGTCTGACTACAGTTTTCAATATAAACTGGTAGGAAAATATCTTAGCTAAAGCATCACTGCTTAACACCTCCATTTTGGCGCTGTGGGGTCAACTGCCAACTTTGATTTGGCTTGATGGTTCGTGGAAGGGGTCGGTGGACTTTCACTTTATGAGCCGCCTATTTCACTATAGATTGCTTTTGCCTTCTTGTAACTTCTTACTTCCCACAGTTCAGTATCAAAGCTTTACACATTTGCAACTAATTACAGAAGTGAAAATAAATATCAAGTCGATGATTTATGCATAAAAAATAAATATCAAATTACTTCCTATGATTTATTAATTGTACCAAAGGAAATATCAATTTTAGAAAAAACACATTACCAAGTAAAATTAGAAAATTAATAGTATTATAGAGTTTTAATGAATTTACACGTAAAGATCGCATACTTTATGTTCTACATACCTTTCACTGTCACTTTAGTGGAATTTTTAAAGCTGAAGTAAAATCAGAATCAAACAAAAATAAAATAAGCTCCGACGGCGTGGAAGTTGAAGTTTTGGATGAAGTTTCAACCGTCAACAAACAGGGAAACATATGACCTAAGCTCAAGACTTGGAGCCTTAAAAACTTGAGTCTAAATTTACTGTTTAATATTATAATATTTTATTATGTCCAATAAATCTCAGCTATTCATTTATATGAGTCTCATATAAGATTCGAGTGCGACCCGTAAAATAAATGACTAAAATTTTGTAAGACAAAATAAAACATAACAAAATTGGACATAATCCACTATAAAAACTTGGGTTATTTTGCTGTTGCAGTCTATCAGGTAAGGTCAAATCTTGGAATTTTCATATCAAAGTGTCAAAGTTATGTGGGGGCCAACTCTATTGTTGCACTGTATTTGATTGAATATAGAGGTCTTTCCATTTGACCAGCTTACTGGTTCAACTTCTTCTTTTCTCCATTTTCCTATCCAGCTACAATATTTTTTATGGACGGGTTCACATTCCACGCATTTAATCACAGCTATTATTGCTTCGGTCATTCCTATTCCCGCTTTCACATTCTTTTCAAGCTCAAATTTGCGTCTTCTTCTTTATGGGATATCAAAGATTGAAGCTTTAGCGTACCAAATTATGGGAAACTGTTGCTGGAAACCTGTCAAGTGTGCTCATGCTTCTTCTTCCAATATCTCTTCTGGTTGGTCTCTTTTCTCGCAACTTCTTTGTTCCTTTCAATATCAAGTCAATTACTTTTCCTGTCAACATGATCCAGTTCTTCTTTACTAATATTAGAACTCTGCCTCGATTTGCTTCAGATTGAAATTCCTTTGAAACTGCTCCTTTCCATTTAGCATGTGCTTCTAATAAAGTTTCAATCTTTCGGTAGCATAAATCTGCTAATTCCTATGCCTTTCTCTATTAGTTTTCTTTGTCTCTTTAATTTTATTAATAACTTGCTGTATAAAACACGGCAAGAACTTTGTGACACTTCAACTCTCACCTCAAAAGAAAAATTCACACAAAGAAATACCCAAGACAAACTCTCCAACTCTCACCTTAAAAGAAAAATTTAATTAGAGTCAAATTTGCAATACAAGTCTTAGACTTTGTATTGGTACATACATTAAACAAAGAGGTAGCATCCTCCTTATATAGGTAAGACATTGCCTTAATTGTTGTCCCCAACCAATATGGGACAACAAAGGAGCCAAAAAAACTCAACAATCTCCACTTTGACGACTTTGGTTGATCCCACAACCATACTCCACCTTAATGAAGATCTCCTGAAAATAACATAACTCTTAATGTAGAGAATTATCATGCTTCATAGCATCATGCTCCACCATAAAAGCATACCTACTCAGAATAAACTAATTCTAAGCCTTTTACTTTGGTACATGTCGAAAATAACCTTGCTGAAAAATTATGGTGTAACTCTCATGCTTGGCTTTCCTGGAAGTTCATCAACTATCGACATAAATTCCACCACAAACCTTGCATTAATGTCAAACCAATGCCCGTGTGCAAACTTGTGGACCCGCTAATAGTAACACATCTTCTATCATGGCAACTTTGGGATTAGTAACATGCCATGAGGATGTACATGCCCTCCCTTTTTAGAGAGCAAGATCATCATCCATGGAGACAATGTTAGCGACACTGTCAGTCTCTCCATTAACTGACCTAGAGCCTCTTGTCGAACCCGCTCTACCTCTCGGATAATTTTTCTTCACATGCCCAGATTGTTCACATGTTCAACATACTATATTTTTCTTCATGGAGTTCTTCTTCCGATATCCAGCTACCACCAAAGCTGTGTTCTCAGGAATATTTCCACCACCCAGTCTTCTCTTTTCTGAAAAGAGTTTTCTGGTAACTTCAGAAAAAAAAAAAAAACTATCTTCTCTTTCTCATGAATCAAAATCGGTTTCATGTGTTCATATGAAGGTGGAAGAGACCAGATGAGTCTCAAAGCTTGATCATCATCATCTATACAAACTCCAATTGCCTCCAGTTTAGAGACGATCCCATTGAGAACACTTAAATGATCTGAAATTGGAATACCTTCCCTCATACGCAGTGTATGAAACTGCTCCTTTAGATACACCCAATTTGAGACGCCCTTTGTTTGATACAACTCCTCGAGCTTTTTCCACAGCTCCTTTGTTGTAGATATTCCATGCACATTTGCAAGGACTTTCTTAGTCAAACACAATCATATCTCACTTACTGCCCTCAAATCCAGATCCTCCCAATCTTCGTCACTCATACTAGATTTGTTCGTATTGATATCGGGGATTTGTCTGCCTTTCAATGCCTTGTGAAACCCCGACTGAATCAAAATGTCCCTGACTTGCACTTGCCACAAGCCAAAATTGATTCTCTCGTCGAATTTTTCCACCTCAAATCTAAGAGGATTCGAAGCCCTATTTCCTAACATTTTTCTTGTGCTCTTCTGCCTTGATAAATTTTACAATAGAAATGAATAGTACATCAAGAAAGTTTCCAGGAAAGAGAGGCAGGTTGTAACGCCCCAAATTAGGGGTTAGAATATTAACGGAAATTAATACGAATTATGTTTGTTATTTGCTTATTACATATTTGCTTAATTGTGCAGAAGTATTTTGGCATGCATTCATGGCATTTTTCGGGTACATTGGTTTAATGAACTTTCGGATTGATTCGAACTGTATTAAGATAATTTTTGTAATTTTTGTATACTTCGACTATTTTTAGAAATTGCTGGTGAAGTCCATATTTTTTGAAAAATTAATTTGAAAGTCATTATTTTATGACGGAATTTTGGTGAATTTTTGGTAGTTGTCTGAAAATTCTGGGTATTTGTTTGTTATCCGAAATCATAACAATGTTTTTGGTTATTTACTACTATTTGGACCTATTAGCTGTTTGATAGCTGTATCGCATCCAAACCTACACGCAACGAATTAAATAGAGCATTATAGTTTATTCCTCACCGAATGCATCCTTTACCCATCCATCAGTAGAGATAGCGAAGCCATTCACCCACCAACACCTGCTTTCATCGCACTATTGGAGTTTTCTTTGGAAAGCTGGTAAGTAGTTTATGATTTATGTTTATGGAGTATAAAGATATGTATGTTGTAGTTTCGGTTATACTGTTTTCATGGTGGTGTTAAATTATTATGAGATGTGGTTGTTTATGGAGGAGAATGATGGAAAAATTTACAGTAGACAGATAACGAAAATGGGAGGTTTCGGATGTTTGAAAATTTAGCTGAAACCTTGGATTTTTGCTTTGTTGTGAGTTGGTGAGTTGTTTTGAACCGGATAGACAATTAGGGAATGAAGAAATCAGTAGCTGAACCTTGTTGAACAGTACTGGTAAACAGTGTCAGTAAACAGTACCAGGTCCACAGTGTCGGTGAACAGTGTCTTGCTACAGTATCTACGCTACAGTCTCCGTGAATAGTGCCAGAGATACAGTATCTGTACGTATTTGTGAACAATAGTAATACGTATTTGTCAATAGTACATATAGATGGCTTGAGATAAAGACGAGCCGTCGCCCTCGCGAACGGCGTCTGGATATTATATTAGTCTAGTAATTACAATTGTCACCCATTCGACCATATCGTTGTTATCCGACCTCTGAATAACCTGTTTCCGAGGCATCGGATTTGTAAGAAATTTTCATCATCCACAGCATATAATTATTACCCGCAACATGAGGAGCAGCGAACTCAAGTTTGGCACGATTGGACAACTAGTATAAAATAGAGAGAACTAATGAATAGATATGACATTAATTCTCAAATGCTATGCCAATAAGCAACATAGGGATCATAGGAAATGCTAAGAAGAGAAAAAAAGTGCGAGCTGAATCATTTAGCTCTACACTAAGAATGAAACAAAGATACATAAGGATAAGAATTACACAAAAAACTGCTATAGCGGACAACATTGGAATCAAGAAGAAATTGTGAGGTAAGAAAGAAAGAATGTGTAGGGATGAAGTAAATGATGGAGGAGTGGTATCTATTTATAGAGCAGTTTTGTACCGTTACCTAGCCGTTTTTGGACCGTTAACTAGCCGTTTTTGTACCGTTAACTAGCCGTTATTACCTAGCCGTTATAAATTTTAATAAATTATTTTATGTATATGAATTTGTACATTTTCAGATTTAATTGGAAAAGAATTGCTTTCATTTGAATACTTTCAGTATCGCTAATTTCCTGAAACTTCGTGGAACATTTGGTAATATGAGTTTTTGATTAATCCCGGAAATTTGTCATGAACATGCATCATACTCATTTATCATACAGTAATTATGCACAATAATAATTTGTGTCCGTGTTCCCTATTATAGAGGAAAGACCACTGCCAGATATTGCCGGGACTTCGAGGCAATAAACACTAAGGGCGATTTAGGTAAGTAATACAGATAACACAGTCAATGTTGTAAGTACTACGGGTAAATAATTTTAGTAAGTAATATCGGTAAATAAGTAAGAGACCCAAGACGGTCTCACTTTGATTTGTTCTACAACATCTCTATAAATAGTTTACTTGTTCTACTAAACTAAAACCCTTGTTTCTTATCACTCTTTGAAATCCTAAATTATAACACTCTTTTAAACCTATCCGAAAAATAGCAAGCTCAAATTTTGGTGTAAAGCCTTCAAATATCTTTCGAAGTGCATCATATTCAGTTGAAGAAGATCGAGTCCTGTGTCATGTATATCTTAATGTTTCACAATACTCAGTCATTGGTAAAGATCAATCTATGACTCAATTTTAGTCTTGTATCATAACTGAGTACCATCAAATGCTGCTGAATCATATCATCACTGTTCCACCTTGGAGATCTTTACAAGCTCGATAACAAACTATAATCAAAATTATTGAAAAATTCAAAGGATGTGTTCGATAACTTGAAAACTTGAATCCAAGTGGTGCTTGTGAACAAGATATTGTAAGTGCTTTATTTATTTATTTTTCTTTGTATGAATTGAAAAACGATTGATTTATATCCTAAAATCTAACTTAAGTTACATTGTTGTCTTACAATTTAAGAAAGCAAAAGATTTACTCATTCAAGATCTAAAATTTTAAAAAGGTTTCAAATTTGATCATGTATGACCAATCCTAAAAATACATGGAGAAATATGTTGATACTAGGAAAGAGAAAGCGTTCGGTCATCAAAAACGATCTAAGTGTAACAAAATGTCACCGTTCGAATCCCAAAAATTATATAAGTCAATAGAATCATCATCATTTTGTATTGATTTAAATAATGATTTTGAAGTTGAAGATCCATTTATTGAAAGAAATGGTGAAGCTTATCGTCTTATTGGGAGGAAGAAAAAAATGAAAAAGGAACAAATTGAAAAATTGAAAAAAAAATTTACGTCCATAAATAAAGAAATAAAATTAATGTTTCATGAAAGTCAACAACTTCTCGAAAAAGTTATGAATTTCAGTTGTTATGAATTTCAGTTGTTACGAGCTCAAAATGAGGTAAACAAAATTATAGCTATGATAAAGACGGGAAGATAATAAAATTTTATGCAAAAATCTGGATTCCATCAAAGATCTAGTGATACGTGAGGCTTTCAGAAATGAACAAATAAAAATTTATGCAAAAAGAACTCAAGAAAAAGAACCTCAAGGAGGAGTTGGCTCATCTAATGACTTTAGCCAATATTTTGATTTTGGAGGAAATGAGAATGACCTTCCAAACTATTAATTATTTATGTTAAATTAATATTCTCAAGTACTTTAGTTTTACTTTAATTTGATTGTTATAATTTTAGTTTGATTGTAATCTTGAGTCTAATTGTAATTGTAATTTATTTTAATCTAGTTGTAATTTCAAATATTTTCATTGAGTTTTAATTTTTAAATCAATGTTGTGATTTAAATTTATTCTTAACATATTTTATTAATGAATTTATAACACTTACAAATAGGAATTAAAAATAAATATTTAAAATAAATTTAATATTGTATTCAATATTATTGTCATTTTAAATGTCTCAATGAGATCTTTGTAATGATATATTTTGTATAAAGTAATATATTTTTTAAATTTAATTACTTAATAAATTATATAAATAAATCAAATTGTGAAAAAAATATAAAAAGATTATGTTA
Organism: Erythroxylum roigii; assembly: GCA_027576455.1. Classification (NCBI taxonomy): domain Eukaryota; kingdom Viridiplantae; phylum Streptophyta; class Magnoliopsida; order Malpighiales; family Erythroxylaceae; genus Erythroxylum; species Erythroxylum roigii. Next base: position 5,233,762 of record JANZXV010000003.1, read on the forward strand.
AAAAAAAAATAGACAAAGTTATCTTTTAACATCTTTTAATGCAAGAGTAGTAACAAGCCAAGGCACCAAAACACCACACGTTGGAGATGACCTTAGCTTGGGGTGGTGGACTAAAATCGCCGACAGGTTTCGTATGCGATCCAGTCATGAATAAATGATAATAATAGCTGAACTATAATGCTTTAAATACAATTTGGCATTAGACCAACCGTCTTTCTAACTTTTGCGGCCATAGCCATCTTTAAATTAGGCTACCAAATATTAGTATAAATTAGTAAAATTCATACAAAAAATTTTTTTTGTTCGTACTCCCTCATATTTAAAATAAGTGTCGTTTTAGAAAAATGTACACTTATTAAAAAAGTTAATGAAATGTCTGATATACCCTTATTAATTATATGTTAAAGTGTTTTGAAAATATAATATGTATAATAAGTGTGGTTAAAATATGAGAAAAATTAAAAAGTAATTTTGGAAGTAAAATCATAAATATATATAAAAAGTCACAAACGACATTCCTCTAAAACGACACTTATTTTAAATAAGAAAAAATAATACTTAATTAATTACACGGTGTAAAAAGAAAGTAATTCTTATCAGTAGCGAAGTTACATAGAAGAGAGGATGGACAAATGCCTACCCTCAATTTTTTTAAAAAAAGAAGATATATATGTATATAGATGTTGCCCATCTTAAAAGAATGTCGTTGCGCATAATGGATTGGATTAAAAAAAAACTATATATATATACCTTGCCTCCCGAAACAAATTTCTAACTTCATCACTTATTCTTATTTTAAATCTTTAAAAGAAATAGATTGTTTAAGTAAGTCGAATCCTTTGACTCTGGATTCACAGGAAACATCTCTCTTGCTTCAATCTCTGTCAACAAGAGCCCAACGTTAACCTCGAGAAAGCTGACAGCTGTATTCTCTTTATTGTCCATTTTCATACCTAAATACACAGATGGCACTTTACTTTCGCATCTTCCAATGCCAAAGGCAAACTCAGCTGTTCTCCACTCTCCCACTACACCAGTTACGTCACTTGATGCTTCACTGGTGTTTCGAGCCACACAAACACACGCTTACAGCAAATATTCTGACCCTCTCACTCCTCTCGCTCTCTATATAAATCCCTCCATTCCATTGTTACTTTAGTCTTCCGTTGTTACTTAACTCGGTCAGTTTTCAGTCTAAGGAAGCATTAGAATAGAAACTTTTGTTACTCGTCCTCTAGCTTTGAGTCATGGCTAGATTTGGTTTTGCTTGCTTGATCACGATTGCCCTGATCCTGTTGGTGCGAACAGTTCCTGCTAAATCTGAAACCAACCCATCTGATGTTATGGAGCAAACTGGGACGGTAGCAAGCGTTACTGAACCGCCGGCGTTGAGTCCTTCGCAGTCATCGTGGTCGAGAGAAGGTGAAAATGAAGCTGAAGCTCCGGCAATCAGGCGGCTAGGAAAGCATCATTCATCAGATAAGTCAGTTGCCGGTGGTGGTGTCATCATTGGCGGCCTTGTCACTGCCGTTTTTGCAGCTGTTTTTGCCTACATTCGAGTAACGAAGAAAAGAGATGCGACTAACAATGGTGGTCACTGAGGTGTTGTCATCTCATTTCTGTACCTTGTGGAAAGTAGGGATAGAACAGGAAGGATTGAGCGTTATACAACAACATTACATGAGATTAGTGTAGCATATCAGGATATTATGAATTCTTTGTATGTGTTTTTGAGTAGGAAAAAAAAGATTGATTCTTGGTGCAAAAGAAAAAAAAAACTACACTGAATAAGGGAAAACCAGATCCAACTTTTGACTATCGATTGACCTTGAAGAAAGCAAGTAGAAGGATCTTAAGCAATTATACTGTTTGGATCTGGATTCTTGCTTAGTAAGATCTCTCTTGGAAGAAGAGAAAAGGCCGAAAAAGAGCTGTATATGTATTGTAATAATAAAAGAAGGAACTCCCCGACGTTAATGCAACAAATCAAGCGAATATTACTACTGCAAATAGTTTGGACTAAGACTATGTTTAGCCTGTCTGTCCCACGAAGGAATTGGAAACGGAAATGGAAAGATGCTTGACCATGAATTTCCAGATACGAATGGCGATCCGTAAAACGGCATAGCTTCAGTGCCATTTGACTCTTGCTTTTTTACTATGACAATTAAAGAGATACAAAGTAACCCGAGGATTGTAGTTGAGTGGCAGAGACTCATCTATCCTTAATTAAAAGTTAGGGGTTCGATTCTTAACTTTGAGTATGGAGCAGCCTTAAATCTTTGGGCCAACTATCTCACCCTGTGAAGTGCCTACAAACCAACGAGGGGATTAATCACTGGATCTGCAGGTGAATACCTTGGTCTAAGACAAAAAAAAAAAAAAGAGATACAAAGTCATGCACCAGATACAAAGTCATGCACCAGATTACAAGTTCGGATTACTATGTTCTTAATTGTTTGGTACAAATCAATCCATTGAGACTCAAAAAAAAATTGAATGGATGGAATCACTTAGGGTGTATTTGGTTAGAGATTTTATAATGGAATGAAATGAAATGTAATATTGTTCCATCGTTTGAGAGGAAGTTTTATAATTAAATGGAATGAAATGAGATAGAAGACGAGGGTTTTATATTATATCTTAATTTATCATAAACAGTAAAAATAAAAAAAATTCAATTTGAGTGAGTTTAGGATGGAATGTAAAATAATACAATATATAACATTATAATTTCTTCCTCAAAACAACATTTTACTATATTATATTATGAATACTTTTATCCCTCCAAAATAATAATTTTTTTAATTTTACATTCATTTACATTCAATTTCATTATAAATCATTCTATTCTATTCTATTTTATTCCATTCCATTAAAAACTTTACGTCCAACCAAACATAGCCTCAAGAACAAAGTGAACAGATTATTTGAGAACAGAAGATCTGTTCCGAAGTCATAGGTTAAGATATAAAAATACACAAACGCCTCTACACCATTAATTAATTAGCATTATCTTTATGTAACCATAAAAAATTATATAATAATAGTTTAATTAATATCAAGTATACTTTTAAATATTAAATATTTTTTAATCATTATTAAATCTCAATCTTAAAATATTATATAAATTAGAAAACTTGTTAAACGAATAAAACACCATTTTTCTAAATAAAAAGCAAACTATTTGAATATTATATATATATATGTACATGAGCTGTACTAGGATGGAATGGCTAGCATTCAAGTTTCGGTTCAAGATCTGAAAGTTAAATTCCACCTAACATGATCGTTGTTAAGAATAACAAAGTTTAAAATATATATATAATGGAGTTTTATTATTATTTTATATTTTATCTCTCAGTGTTTTACGTCATTGATAAAAACTAACACGTGTGAACAAAGAGAAGTTATTCTAAAAGTCAGACCTATGTTAAAATTTTGAACCTTAAGTTTTAATCAAAATATAAGTTTTAGTTGATCTAACATATATTTGACATTTGAAATGTGTTTTACTCGAGCCTCTCAATTGATTCATATGAGACAAAGATCAACCGAACTCTTTCATAAGAAAATTGGTTTTTCAACTTAATAGCTTTGTATCATATTAGATATTATGGGTTTCGTATCGTACCTGCTGGTACTCACTAGAATGTACCGTATAAATCGAAGGTTGGTACAAAACCTTGTTCAAGAGTATCGGTCAGTACCGGTGATTTCATATGTTATTAGTCGGTATCATAAATTTTGAAAAGCAGGGGGACCATTTTGCGAAAAAGAAAATATTAACCTCCTCGGCCCCAACTGTCTACTTGTTGGGCCCCGATTCCTTTTTCATAATCAATAAACATGTTTAAATTATTTTGAGGCATGTTTAAGTTATTTTGAGGTTTTAGTTTGATAATTTTAATTTGGTTGGAATAAATTGAGGATTTTATTGTGTAGGTTTTGATTAT
>JANZXV010000003.1:5337765-5353542 GCA_027576455.1 Erythroxylum roigii
ATAAAATTGGGGAGAGGCATGAAGAAGATGGGTGAGACCAGTTTCAGTTATGTGACAAAATTTTCATTTAACAAGACCATTTTGTTGGGGTGTATAGAGAACAAAGATGTGAAGATTGATTCCATTTGAAAGAAGATAGTCAGCAAAGACTCCTTTTGTGAGCATAGGAGCTTCATCGCATTGAAAGATTTGTATGGTAGTGGATAATAGATTTTCAACGTGTTTTTAAAGGATTAAAAACAAAACAAGACATGATTTTTGTAGGTTAGGAAAAATCTAAATAAAACAACTAAAATCATCCACAAAGATAATGAAATATTGATATCCATAGTGGGAGAGAGACAGGAAAGGACTCTAAATATCGCTATGAATTAGTTGTAATGGTTTGACAGAAATGCGAGAAGATAGAGGAAAGAAAAGACGAACATTCTTTACTTAAAGACAAGAAATACATGGATTGAAAACATTTGTAAATTTCAAAACATGAATTTTAAATTCCAAAACATGACCTAATCTAGATAATGTGGAGAGACATGGAAAACCAAGGCATTGATGCCGTAAGTTTATTGAAGTGGAGGCAACAGTGAGAACAGCTGAATTTTTGAAGTTTAGGTATAGGGTATTATGAATTTAATTTGGGCTTTGAGAAGCAATATCTTGGATTTGAGATCCTTCACAACACAACCAAATGGATTAAATTTAATGACAAATAAATTATTAGTGACAAATTTGGCTATAGATAAAAGATTAGTAGTAATGTGAGGAACAATCAATTTATCACAAAGATGATGACTACGAGAAAAAGTGGGAAGGGTTAAGGTACCTGTATGAAATAGGGAGAATGTGTCTATTACTAACAATGACTTTATTGGGTCCTTCATATAGTGTGATAGATTCTACGATACGAGAATGTGGAGTCATATGAGTAGTGGCGCCAATATTAAGTAACCATTCAGTAACAATATTGGTATTGAAGGGAGATGGATTGTGATTTGGTTGGATATTTATGGCAGAGAAGGTTGTGGTAATATTGTTTGTAGTATGGTGGAATCAAATGGAGTTGTTATAAGATTCGGAGTACTGAAAACAACAATGAGCAATAATGTATCCTCATTTTCAGCAAATTTGACATTAGTTAGGTGACTTATTATTATGAAAATTAGGGTTAGGATAAGAGGGGTTATATTAGGTTTGAGTTTGAAGTTGGACCGGAGTGTGCATGGAGGGTCTATGTGGGGTTTCACTAAACTGACGGCCCCAAAAGGTGGCGCATTAAAGGGCCTATTAAACATATCACCAAATTGGTTAGCCCGTAGGTAGGAAAGTCCATAACCATTAGGGTTAGAAATAAATTCAGACGCATTAGGGTGAGGCTCGGGCTGTCTTCCACGTCGTGCCCTGCCGTCACCTCTGCCATGTGAGCCGTAGGTAGAGTTGTTGGTGCTGGAGAAGGCAGCGAATGTGGAGTCCAATATATGTGGCTCATTGAAGGAGAACAACTGTTGTTCATGGAGTAAAAGTTTAGCTTTGAGTTTTGTAAAGGTGATGCTGTGGTGCAATTTTCTATGGTCGTGACGAAGGACTCAAAGTCTTCAGGTAGTCCGTTTAAGGTGAAGAGAACAAGATCATCATCAGAGATAGTCCCCAATTGCAGCTAGTTCGACCAATGGTGGACATGATGTTGAGGTATTTCAATGATGGTGCTAGAACCCTTTTTGAGAGAGTGAAGTTTCCAGCGGTGGAGAGAATGTTGTGACAACTGACACGGATTGTAGCATGAAGTGATCTTGAAGTCCTACCCAAAGGTTGCGAACTGTGTTGTAACTGAGTGCAAGTTCGACAGAGTAATCCGGTGAGAAAGTAGTAAACTAGCCGATCAGTCTTCTTCCATTTGATGTAATCAGTGGATTGAGGATCCATGTATTCTCCTGGATGTGAAATGGTCTCGTCAACATATCCAAGAAGGTCTGAGGTTACTAGTATAGCTTGGAGTTGGTTTCTCCATACCAAGTAATTCGCCCTTTACGGGCTGAATGAGAGTAGCAGCAAACAAGACAATCACATTGAACACTGATGGTAAAATCAGCAACCACCACCAAAGTTACACAGGCAACAAGCTCCAAAATTGTCCAAATATCAACCTAAGGAATTTGCTATCAGATCCATCACGAAGAAATGTATAATTATTGACCATGAGCATGATAGAGATGACACAAATGGAAAACAAAGTCACAGTTCTTTCACTTCACTTCACACATAAATACTGTACCATGTATCATGAGGATCATAAAGTTTACAAAAGAAGAGATATAGAGCACACCGTTTACTTAATTAACACTGAATTCTAGTCCATGCAAATGACAACTATGCCGACTTCATTATCACACCATCACCTTTGGATTTAATTTTGCGATCCCTAATCAGTAGTGAAGCAAGTATGTGTCTCATGTTGCGCGTATGAATAGGTATCCAAGCGACAAATTAAGAATTTAAGTAGGAAATGATAACTTCGAAACTAATACAGCTAGAACAAGGTCATATCCTATTAACCTAAGAAATTGTCTACTGTATCTGTAGCATCCATCCTATCACAAACTTGCTTTTTTGGTTCCAAGTTAGAATTTGGACGGTCTCTTTTGGCACAGAAGGAATCCACAAGCAAAAGAAATGAGCTTTGTCCATAAAATTGATATTATTCTTGATTACTGGTGCTTGTTCGATAGAATTGGTGCTTTTCATTTTCTTTCTGAAGCATCAAAAATAGCAAGAAAGAGTATCGTTTCAACCAAATAAGGGGACGCTAACCATTAGTAAATAAGGCTACTGTATCTCCCTTAAGTCTGCATTTTCACTTACAGAGAAGGGAACATGATCATGAAAAACAGGGAAGAACAAGAACAAGAGGCAAAAGGAGCCAAAGAAGGAGTAAACAAAGACTTGGTAGTAACTGAACCAAAAGGGTGAAAGTGTATTGCTCTAGCCAGTAATCATAGTTCCAATTCCTTCCTCGGTCATAATCTCATGAAGCAAAGAATGCTGAACCCTCCCATCAGTGATACTAGCTGTCCTCACACCTTGAGCAAGTGATCTCACACAACAATTAACTTTTGGTATCATACCCCCAGCAACCTTCTTTTCCCCTATCATTCTCTTTATTCCCTTTATATCTATCTCCTTCACCAAACTCTTTGGATCATTCCTATCCTCCAAAATCCCCGCCACGTCTGTCAGCAATATCAACTTCTCCGCCCCCAACGCCGCCGCTATTTCTCCCGCCACTGTGTCGGCATTTATGTTATAAGACTGACCCGTCTCATCTGCAGCCACCGATGCAATAACTGGAATGTGCCCATTGTCCACAAGTGGCTGGAGAATGGTGGAATTGACTCTAGAAACCTCCCCAACGAACCCCAATTTTGCGGAATTCGGGGAGGGTCGTGCTACCAGAAGCTGCCCGTCCATGCCGGAGAGGCCGACGGCTGTGGCGCCTGCTTTGTTGATGCGTGAAACCAAGTCCTTATTGACCTTTCCCACCAATACCATCGACACAATCTCCATTGTCTTAGCATCAGTGACACGGAGCCCCTCTTCGAACACAGGCTCGATCTGCAGGAGCTTGAGCCAGTGGTTGATCTCTGGCCCACCGCCGTGGACAAGAACAGGGCGGAGACCGACGCAGGAGAGGAGCACGAGGTCGCTCACCACCGATGCTCTGAGCTCCGGCTGCTTCATGGCAGCGCCGCCGTACTTGACTACAATAGTCTTTCCTCTGAATTTCTGGATGTAAGGAAGCGATTCTGATAAAACATCGACTCGGACCTGAGGAATCGACTGCTCGGGAACAACAGAATCGTGGGTAGAGACGGACGATGGCTGGGAAGTCACCGAATGGTGGGTGTTGGTTGATGAAGAAGCTTTGATGGTTAAAGATCGAATCTTTGGTGGAAAACGATGGAAAGGATAGGAAAGAGTTGATGTTTTGAGATTGGGAATGTGAATTTGAGCTTTCTTTGGAGAAGTTGGACACGTCGGAGAACATAAATTCAGGCCCTTCGCCGCCGCCATCAGCTTAAGCTTGAGTTCACTTCGCTTCACTTGAGCTATTGGCTTTCTCTAGAGTCGCTGACAGAAACACAACACATAACGACACCTGCATATAGGAAAGGCAACTCTGCAAGTGGAGAGGAGCTTTAGTTCGGAACATTTATGACCGTTGGATTAAAATCCAGAGATTCTGACCATCCAATCCTACTTGCACGTGGGACTGCGGCCATTGTAAATGATAACATGACCTAAATTTAGTATAGATGCATAAATTTGCAATTTGGTGCCTATAAATTCTATATTTTAACATAACTTTTATTGAATGATTGATACTGTTGTTGTTTTAATCCGTAATTTCAATTTTAAATAAACTTTATAATTTCGAAATGTTATTTTTAAGAAAAATATGAAAATTCATTTCAAAACTAAAATCGTAGATGTAAAACATGTTAACATTTTGAAAATTTTAGAATTTAAACGTTATGCATAAGTTTAACATGTGCTCCAATTTTGCAAATTATGATTTGATCCTTAATAATTATTAAGATGAATTATAAAATAAAATTCAACTTTCATTTTCTAAGATCCAAATATTTAAAAAAATTTAATTTTTATGATTTTTAAAATTTAAATATTTATAAACAATTCGTTTGTCAAAATTTTTATAAATATTTAACCATTTAATAATGAAAGCTCTTTATTTATTTGTTACTCACAACTTAAAATTTACAATTCAATTCTAAGGGTGACAAGCAGAACTTGGTAGTTGGATTAGAACTTATTATAGTTGAATTGTACATTGTATTCCTGAAATTTGTTTGCGTTTAAGGCCCAACGGTCCAGTCTATTAGGAGTTCTGGTCCTCATACGCCTCATATTCCAAACTCGAGTTTAATGGAATAAAGTTAGGAATTGAAGCATGCATGGATATTTATAGTGTATCCATATCCCTGCGAAACAAAAATACAGTTTTGACACGAAGTACAATTTTTCAGTTCCAATCATTGTCCAACCAAACCAACTTGTACCATGTTGCCAAGCAATTATTTAACAACCTCTAGTCATTAGTCACAATAGTATTTCCAACAGACAAAGCAATACCACATGTTCTAACTTATGGTACTAAGAAAGCACAGACCTCAGTCAGAAATAGCTTGAGCTGCTTCCCAGGAGACAAGGCTATTGACATGAGGTAGATACGAACCATATCTTGGGAAGCACTTCTGATCCATCTCAATCTTTCTCATGATTTCAACTTTAAAGTCGTAAGCATAGAATGAGCCATCTTCTTCCCTCCTGAAAATTACATCTCCACTGATTCTTAAGCTTAAAAGGGGAACCAAGTCAATTATGCTGCCTCTTGTGATACTGTATTGCTTTGTCCAGACAGCTCCACTTAAATTCCAAATGTCAATGCTCAAGCCTTCATGAGTGACAAAGCATAAAGAACCGCCCATCTCAATAATCCTGTCATGAGTTCTACAGCTCTTTGGAAGCTGTGTAGTTTGAAATTTTTCAGTGTCCACACCAATGGAGACTATATAATCACTGTGATCAATATGAGGAATCCAGTGTAAACCCCCAATGGCAGAAACAGGTGAGTATCCCAACCAACCAAAGAGCCCAAAAGAAGGTCCATTTACCGCTCTCCAACTTCTTGTTCCAAGACAAAGTATCTCACAATTGACATGTCCTAACTCATCACGAAACAAGTGAACTACTTTGTATTGTTTAGAAGTATCACTTTGTGCAAAACCATAAGACTGCCTTCCGGGAGGCCACAAGGTACCAAGAGGTAATGCAGTCAGTTTCCTTGTCACAGGATTCATCACTACCAGTCCTCCTTTCTTCAGTTTGTTATCAAGCAAAATTAGACCATTGCTTGTGGCTCTAATATTGCCCAGGCAGCTCACTTTATACTCACCTAACTTGCTCTCTCCCTTTCCAAATTCCATATACTGCATGGAAAATCTTGACCGGCGATTCGTTACCGGTTGCCAGATAATAGGAGTAGGTAGGGATTGAAGAAAACTTTGTTCAACAGAAAAGGTATTAGGTTGCTCTTGAGGCATTAATGTGGACGAAAATTGGTGAATTCTTTCATTTGGAACTACTTTTTGAAAGATTAGAACAGATTCTGATCTTTGAAGGTGGGTATCAATGAAGAGGTCATTATTGATAATATTATACCATGGCTTACAAACAAACCTTGCATGTTGAAGGGATTCTAGAGGAAGCCTAAGAAGGATATTTGACACGCAGTCTTTGTGAAAGTAAGGTATTTGTCGCTTTTTGTGGTAATCCTCCTCCTTTTTGTGCAAAGCTCTCTCTTCTACTGATTTTAGTAAACCCACATCCTTCTTTCCAACTGATTTGGCCATCGTATCTTTCAGAAACTCTGATATAAAGTACATTAATTACAAAATCAAGTAGATAAACTAGGTAAATGTCATGAGAGCAAAGAAAGACGTGTGAATGCACACACACATACACAGGGACACAGAACCAATCAAGCCAGTCAATTAATACAACCAAAGCACGGAAAAGATCTAGCAGAGGGCATTGGCATCAGAAAAATAGCATTGAACTGGACAGGAAGAGGGGTCATAATCCTCCTTGGACCCCAAAAAAAAAAAAGAGCAGAAGAAATCAAAGTGGATGTTAAAGAATGATACCTCCACAAATTCAGAGTAACTAAAAATGTGGGACTTCTTAGTTTGATCCTAAGAAGACTGGAAATGAAAGAACCATTCTGCAGCTACTTCTTATTCATGTAATATCCACAGATTCGCTAGGTATGCCCATGATTGGGACGGATGTAAAGGTAGCCGATAGTCTGCATGACCTCCTAAAGCTTGGCCCAGTTGTCAAAATTGGATTCACAGAAGATAGTATGAACTTATTGAGCATCTATGAGTTTGGTACCAGCAGCCTGTTCTGCAGGAATTTGTTTAAACTCCTTGTTCTCTACTAGAGAATGAAGCATCCTTGGGTGAAGAAAAAGACAACTAGAACTCTTGGCCGTGAAAGAATGGTCTTCAAAAAGATGATTAAACAACATTTATTTCCTTGTGAGAAGCGAGCTCAACCAGGTTGTTTTGTTAGAACAAGGGAGGAGGATTAGTCTTCCTCATAAGCAACTTCTCTATAAATTTCAACACCTTAAATGTAACAAATTTATATAGACCAATAGCCAACCTGCTTAAACGCTGTAATTTTTGGAGCAATACTTTTATATATGTTAAAATCAGTAGATATAGAAAAGGTAAATATGTTAAAATCAGTAGATATAGAAAAGGTAAGGTCCTAATCATGCTACTGCAATGTCAGTCAAAGATTTTTGAGATTCAAACATCAAAGAGTAACAATGAACAGAATAACAGCCAAAATATATATAATGTAGAAATGCTGCAAGAATATAATTGAACAGTGCGATACGTAGCTTCCTTCACAAGCAGAACATTCATAAAGGGTGAATTATGTATATACTAGCCATAGTAGTACAAATCGACTTTAGTGGGAAACTCGATCCCATATTCATATCTCAACGACTCAACCAAAGACATTTGCATGACATTTTGATCCTTTTATTCATTTCTCCCCACCCTAGCCTGGTCATATATCCCTTCTGTATCTTTGGACACAAATTTGTAAGACAAATTGATCATCTTGTTAGGAAATATAAGTTTATTTAATTTCCAAAAAGACATAATATTAATAAAACATTCATATGAATTAGGAATGGAACATAAAAAGATTATGTCTTAATCTTCATCCTCAATTTAAACCCTAGCACTTTAACCCTAGCACTTTGTAAATCTAAAATTATTAAATTAAAATTATCAATGTGACTTTTTGCCTATATACAATCTATCATCGTTAAGGTATAAAAACATTTCTTTTGAAATAAATAATACCTAAATGATTTCTGCAGTGGCGATGGCTGACGGTGCTGGGAGAAGAGGATGGCTGACGGTGCGTCTGCTCTGATAGGAGAAGAGGAAGAATTGAATTAGGGATTTGTTTGGGTAATTTTGGTTATGTTAATTTTTAGTTTTGTTAATTGAGGAATGTAATGATAAGAGATTTTAATATTTTGATTAATAAACGAAAATAATTTTTTAAAATTTTAGATAGTGAATCTCACTTTATGACGAGATAATGAAATTCACTCTCTAATTTTAAAAAATAATAAACAATATTACATCATTACTAACATGATATTTAATTGACGGATAATTAATCCTACCAAAACTTTCCTCTACTCAAAGTCTATTTTAAATGTTTCGAAAATATTAAAATTTAAGTTATGGGGGAGAGTTTTGTCAACCTCAAACTTAGACGTATTCCTCCTTTGCATGACTCATTAGCAGTCTCTCCTACTGTTGAAACTTTATAAAAAGGTGCAAGGAAATGGTCCACTACTGTTATTCGGATTTTCACTAAAGAAGATTGAATTTTTTGTTGGTACATAATGGGGCTTTATCATCTTGAAAAGAAAAGAGATTAGAGCAAGTACTAACCAACAAAGAGGAAATGCTCATCTTTATGTTTAATAAAGAATCAGTTGCAAATAAAGTTCTAGAATCTAGCCCCTTGCATATGAATGAAAAGCCAATTTTTATTTAAAAATAGCGATAGGTCAGGAAAAGTTGGCTACAAGGACAAAAGACATCCCTATCTGCATGAACTTTCATAAAGTACCTCTAAAATACTGGTCGACAGAGAGCTTAAGTCACTTACATAACTTTATTTTTGTTTATATGAACCACCAACTACATATATTTAATAGTATACGCTAGGATTTGTGTAGAAGTCCCCTTGAGAAAGGAACTCCATGATAAGATCAAAATTATAAAGCTTAAAAAGGAAGGAATGCTTATTGAATCTAAAATGTAAATTACATATCAGTGGAAGCCTAGTAAAGTGGATAAGACCAAAACTTGGGTATTCACTAGTAATAAATTCATTACAGGAGAAAGCCCTGAACTCCTAGTAGCTCAGTTAAGGAAAGCTGAAATTGAAACTCGAGGTAGTAAGGCTTGTAATAAGGTTGATGTTATAAGAGATGCTTTAGAAAGTTTCAAGATCAAGGATAGTAAAGCAACACTAATAACATTTATTATACAACTTGTTAAAATGGCTAATAAAACTACCTTAGATCAGAACCCTAACATATCTCATCTATTTGAGGAACCAGTTGGGAGCATTATTCTTAAAAATATGGTTTTATTCCAATATCACCTATGCTAGAGCTTTTCTTAGAAGACCAACAAGTCTAATAATTCCCTCTAAAATTAGAGAGGCACTAAACTACCCCTACTAATTATGTTTCAGTTTTAGAGTAATCTTTAAATGCTAGTGAATCTCTTACTAAGAAAGGCCCCAGTTGTAAGTCAAAGAGGAAGAACCAAACTCTTCCTCACTTTACACAATAAATTTTCTTGTTAAGAACCTTATGAGACTCAGTAGTCTTAGGAAGCAGGAAGTGCTTTATAATCTATTGATACCTAATAACTATTTTTTTTGGTTTGTTATAAACTAAAATAAAATCTTCTTAGTTTTATAAGGGATTATGGTTCATTCACAGGGATTAACACACATTTAGCAACCATATCGAGCACTACAATAGTATAATTATGATTGTCTATGATCTTGATCATATTCACTTGCTTCATAACTCCCAATCATATCAATTCATTCATTATTGCAACATTCTTTTAAGAAGTATATGCATCTTAGATATAATAGTGGTTTATTCAGCAAATTTAGAATCTTAGGGAAAGATATTTAGAAAGATCTGGCTAAGACTCAAGCTAAGGGCACCACTCTTTAGATTCTATTGTGAGACCTAAACTATACATTGTCATCTTAAGAGGTAGAAGGCTAACATGAGATGTTGTGATGAGGAGCTGGTGAATTGTTTAGTATAGTTAAGAGTCTCTGATCTTAGGTTCAAGGGGATTTACTTACCTGGTCCAACAACTAGAATGGGAAGTGGCTACTTAGGAAGAATCTTAATAGAGTCCTGGTGAACTTTTCTTATTTCTCATGTTTTCCAAATATCATTGCTTAGTTTGGCAATTCCTTATTCTATAATCATTCTCATACTAAAATCAAGTTAAACTTTTCCTTTTGGAAGAGAAGAGCTCCTTTTAAATTTGATAATCACTTAATCAATATGTTTGGGTTTGAGAATGCAGTAAAAAGGGGTTGGAACAAACATGTGGAAGGATTCAAGGCTTACAAATACATGTCTTGCTTGAGGACTATAAAGAACGGATAAAATTATTTAATAAAAACTCAATTAATACACTAATCTTGTCAAAAGAGGGGCTTTTGAGAATCTTAACTTGGCCTAGGAATTGTTTAGTCTTCACCTTGGGGATAACAACTTGAGGCAAAATGAAAGACTTGCTTATGACAGATATATAGAGGCTCTTAGCGTCCATTACTCTCTGATAAGATAAAAAGATAGAATAAATTGGATAATTGAGAGTGAGAGAAATGTTATATTCTTCTATAATGTTTTTACGGCTAGGAATTGTTATACCATTGTCTCTTTGCTAAAACATGGAGGTCTTCTAGTTGCAAAACATCAAAAACTAAAGAATGAAGCATTGATATATTAATAAGCTTCTAAGCTCCAAAGCCTTTACTACTTACTCTCTCCAAGTTTTTAAAAATGCGTCCCTCAAGGAACTAATACTAAACTCACCAACCCCTTTGTTAAACCATTTTCCAACTTAGAGATAAAAAATTCTCTCTTCAATATGGGATCTAATAAGGCATTAAGTCTTAAATATTGCCAATTTCTTCTAAAAGACTTAGCCTTTCTTAGGTAGATCTATTTTCAATATAATAAAAGAACTCTTTGATAATGACACTCTCCTCTCTAAACTTAACAATACTCATAAATTTTTTGTTCCTAATATTCCTAACCTTTCTCACTAACTGATTTAGACCTACATCTTATTGCAATTTTATTTATGAAGTTATCTTTAGGCTCCTTTTAAACAATCTCAATCTTATCTTTTATGGTATGATCAATCCTTATTAAAATAAATTTATTCTAGGGAGATTGATACGAGATAATGTTTTAATTACTTAAGAGCTCTCCAAAAACTATAATAAAGGTACTAAATTAAAAGTTATACCCTCAAGGTGGACTTAACCAAGTAATTTGATATTGTCAGCTAGAGTTTCTCCATTATTCATATAATTCTATATTTTCAAAAGTGTAAAACAATTTAAACATAACTTTTGTTAATTGATCTATGTACTAGAACTGATAATATTTAGAGAATTGTTATATTCTATATTGAAAACTTAGAGCTGTCCTTCCAAATTTGTTAGATGGATATCATAATGTGTTATTATTATGTCTTATTTTTATTCTTATTAATAGGGTGCTTCGAAAGAGTAACGAGGCTAGAGTAAAAGCTAGGGATAAGTTGATAAAGGACAGTGGACAAGTAAGGTTCTAGGTCAAAAGTAGATTCTAGGGCAAAGGTCAACTAAAGGCATATAGTTCCAGATCGAAGCTAATAGAATATAATAGAATAGAATATGTAACGTCCTAAATTAGGGGTTAGAAGATTAAAGGAAATTATTTCATATGTGCTTAATTGTGCAGAAGTATTTTGGCATGCATTCATGGCATTTTCCGAGTAAAGTGGTTTAATGAAACTTCGGATGATTCGGACTGGATTAAGATAATTTTTAGAATTTTTGTCTACTTCGAAGATTTTTAGAAATTGCTGGTGAAGTCCATATTATTTTTTGGACAATTGATTTGAAGTCATTATTTTATGACGAAATTTTTGGTGAATTTTTGGAAGTTATCTGGAACTTCTGGGTATTTATTTGCTATAAGAATTCATAAGTGTGTTTTTGGTTATTTAACTATTCATCAAATAATATTATTTATATAAGTGGACGAGTGCTTTCATTATTGTGAGACGGGATCCAGTTTTGCTCAAAGCTCTTTCACTGTCTACTTTCGATCTGCTTTTCTGCTGCAAATAGGTTAGTCCTTTTGATCCTGAATCTTTTCTGGTGTTATAGATATAGGCATATATACGGTGATGGTCTGTTCTTGTCCTTTATAAAGATAGTCGGATGAGATCTGATATTGGTAACAGAAATTTTTAGATTTATCATGTTTGAAGTTTTGGATGATTATGATAGGTTAGATTTGTTAAATAGGTTAGTTTTTAAGTGATGATGCTAAAAGAATTGAGAAGAAAAGAAAGGAAAAATAATGTGTGTGGAGTTATTAAATAAAATAAATAACAGTATGATTGTTTGTTCTGTCTTGGGTGGCATCCATGTATCCTCCCAAGGGGTATTTGGGTGTTACACATTCTATTATGAAACCCTCAAATAAACGATAAAAATATATTATGTTCCATCCCCTTCTAACCCTAACCCCTCAACCAAAAAGGGCCTAAAGTTTTCATATCCAAGAGTACACTATAAGGACTTGACTACACCAAGCTAAATGTTAACATGTACACAGTTGAAAACTACCAATTTGTTAATTAGCCTTAATTTCCCAAAAATGTGGTCTTAAGATGAACTATAAGAGAGAAGTTAACCTGGATCTATTTCATTTGCTGATGTGGTTTCCCACCTATAGTTTCGTTTTCACAGTGGTAATTATCTATAAATGTGGCCAGGTGATGAAGAAAATACAATTGATAATTACTATAAACATCAATTTACAATTCAACCAACATCAACTTATCCGTGATGTTTCTCTTTGTTTAATTTGTTTTGCACTCGGGGAGGCGACCTTAATGACGAATTGTCCCCCTCCCAAGGCCTTCGCCAAGGCGATCCGTTATCGCCGTATCTTTTCGTTTTATACATGGAACGCCTCGGTCACATGATCCAACACTTGGTTATGCGAGGTAAATGGAAACCTATTCACTTAAGTTGCCGGGGGCCCTCGTTAACCCATCTGTTTTTCGCGGACGATCTGATCCTTTTCTCTGAAGCGGCTCTGGACCAAGTCCAGGTCATCAGAGATGTCCTGGCTCAGTTCTTCCATGCGTCTAGTCAAAAAATCAGCTCTGAGAAGTCTCGTTGCTATTATTCCAAGAACGTCCCTCGTTCCTCCTCCCGTCATTTGAGTAGGGTTTTAGGTTTCCAGCAAACTACTGACTTAGGCCGTTACTTGGGCGTACCGTTGCTCCATGCCCGAGTTACCAAGGGTACATACCAAACGTCTCTCGGGGTGGACCGCAAATCACCTATCGCTCGCCAGCTGCACTACTCTGACTCAAGCAACCATTTCGGCTCTTCCCCTTTATACCATGCAGACGGTGCGCCTTCCCCGACGGCTTTGTGATGAACTGGAAAAAATCATGCGTAACTTTTTATGGGCCTCCTCTCCGGGAGTCAGTAAAGTGTCCCTCGTTTCCTGGGACACCGTCTGCCAACCTAAGTCCCTGGGGGGCTTGGGTATTCGCAAGCTCAGGGAAACTAATGATGCGATGTTAATCAAACTTGGATGGACCCTCATCTCGCAACAGAACAAGTTATGGGTTCAACTTCTTTTAGCCAAGTATAATTTTGATATTAACACTCTCCCTGCTTCTTTACCGGGCGCAGGCAGCTCCATGATTTGGATGACCTTCCAATCTGTCTGGCATCATATCCTTCGGGGCATGAAATGGACCATTGAAGACGGCTCGAGGGCCCGATTCTAGATGGACCCTTGGGTGGCTGACTTAGGACCCCTGCTCTCCTTGGCGCTCGTGCCTATCCCCCACTCTGACTTCGATTTACGAGTGCAACATTTCACCGACACTTCAGGTACGTGGCATTGGGATAAATTTCAGTCTTTACTTCCTCACTTTGTTTGCTTGACCATTGCAGGTATTTTGCCGCCACAGCCTCACTTCGGCTCGGACAAGCTAACTTGGGGGCGATCGGAGTCCGGGCAATTCACTATCGCCACAGCATACAACCTGATTGTTGAACAGGCCCCCCAGGAGGCTCCTACCCAATGGACGACCCTTTGGCACTGGGCCGGACCTCAATGCATCCGTTCCTTTTTCTGGCTTCTAACTCATGACCGCTTACTCACTAATCAGAAACGACTTCGCCAACACATGTCTTCGACGGCTGCGTGCGCCCACTGTCAGGCAGAAGAGTCCTCTGTCCACGTCATGCGCGACTGCGCCAGGGCAAAACGGCTCTGGTACTCCTTTCCTATCAACGTCCTTTTTCCCTAACTTTTTTGAACTCTCTCTCTCTGATTGGCTATAGGTCAACCTACGCACGCACCGTCCGCTCGGGGGAATGGCTTGGTCCCTCATCTTCGGCACCGCTTGCTGGTTCCTATGGAGCTGGAGAAATCAGTCCATTTTTGAGGCCAACTTCTCCTGGCCGGACACACCTGCTTCCCCTGTCCTGGCGTATGTTCAACAGCTCCACCAGGCCTCGACTTGGCCGTGCTCGACCACACCGAGGCCCCATCCTCGACATGAGCACTTCATTGGCTGGCATAGACCTGCCCTGGGCTGGATAAAGCTAAACACCGATGGGGTGCGCAATCTTTCTACGGGACTCACCACCGCTGGCGGCCTTCTCCGCCACAACAATGGTGAGTGGCTAGGGGGTTTTGTCCAAAATATTGGCAGGTGTTCTTTGGTCGATGCGGAACTCTAGGGCGTTTATTCCGGGCTTCAATTGGCCTGGGCCCTCGGAGTTCTCAAGGTGGAATTAGAAGTGGATTCCCAGGCGGTCTTGAGTTTTATTTCAGATTCCGCTACCCGCAGCACGTCTCTGAAGCCGCTCGTTTTGGGCATCGACGAGCTACTCAATCGTAACTGGGTAGTCTTATCCCAACACATCTACTAGGAGGGTAACCGGAGTACCGACTGGCTCGCCAATTATGCTACCTCTTTTGGACTTGGGGTTACCACTTTTGTATCCGCACCCAATGGGTGTCACTCGATCCTCCTAGAGGACATCGCTGGAATTAGCATCCCTCGCTTAGTTTAGTTCGTTGTTTGTCAAAAAAAACAAAAAAATAAAGACTTTTGGAAAAGTCATTTGTCAAATTTTAATGCAATTTTATGATGATAATAAAATATTATATATAAGAATATCATTTTTAACCTTTATTAAGTATTTGTAATACTTTATTTAATTATAAAATTACACTTTGTAAGTGTTATTTTAAAATATAACAATACATCGAATCATATCAAACTCACTTTTAGCTCGAGTCATACAGTTAAGCCTAAATTTAAAACGACGTTACTTTATTTTTAGTATAACCGTCCTAATCCACTCAAATAATAATTTTATAATATTACACTTATTTATATTTTATTCTACTATCAATCATTTTTTTTTTTTCTACATTTCGTTTCATTAAAAACTTTACGCAAGTATCCTTAATGAAATAAAGCATTCAAATTGTAATTGACAACCAGCAGAAAGAGCTAAGGACAGTCGGTCCATTTTGCTTTCTTTTTCTAAAGTAAGAGAAATTCTTTTTTTTATTCCCATTTTGACTTAAAATTCAATTAAGGAATTCAAGTTAAAGTTTAACTTGAAAACTATTCTAAATCCAAAGTATACCTAAGGCTCTTTTTTGTCGTTTTTAAAAATATTTCAGTCAACGATAAATAATAATTTAAGTAAAAGATACAAACTTTCTTTTATAATTTTCTTCTTTTATATTTTTGACATTACAATTCGACTAATTAAATT
>JANZXV010000003.1:5362957-5386389 GCA_027576455.1 Erythroxylum roigii
AAATTAATTTAATAAAGTTAATTTAATTTAAATTATCTTCAAAATATACAAAATTTAAATAAAATTCTCTTCAATAAGTAAAAATAAATATAATTTATAAATAAAAATTTAAAAATTCAAATATTTATTTTAATAAAATATTTAATAAACTTTGACTATTAATTTATTAAAGTTATATTAAAAGATTAAAATAAATTTATTTT
The DNA here is from genome assembly GCA_027576455.1 of Erythroxylum roigii. Classification (NCBI taxonomy): domain Eukaryota; kingdom Viridiplantae; phylum Streptophyta; class Magnoliopsida; order Malpighiales; family Erythroxylaceae; genus Erythroxylum; species Erythroxylum roigii. The sequence continues at coordinate 5,363,161 of JANZXV010000003.1, forward strand.
TTAATTAATTTATAAAATTAAATTTTATTTAAATTTTATCGAATATATAATTAAATAATAAAATTAACTATACGAAATAATTTTTATCCTTTAAAAAATAGAAACTAAAATTAAAACTAAAAACCTTAATGAAAAGGGTAACATATTTTAAAATACATAAACTTTTGGAGTTTTTTCAATTAAGTGTTAAAGTTTTTAAAATTTTTAATTGAGTGACCAACTTTTTACAACTTTAATTACTCAGTTGAAGATTTTAGTTCTGTTAGTATCTTGTTAATTTGGAATATATTTTTGCCTATGACATATAATTATTTATGTAAAAACTTATTAATTTTTTTATGTAGACGCCTAAATATTAACAAAATTAATAATTAAAAACGAGTTATTAAAATTATAAAAAGTTGATCACTTGAGTGAAATTTTTAAAAGCTTGAATACTATATTGAAAAATCTCAAAAAATCACACTTTAAAAACTAGTATCCCTAATATTTAGAATCTATTAACCCTAGTAATAAAATAGAAGTCAAAACAAACAATTATATAAAAGTGAAAACAAACAATTTTAAGATTCTCATTTTTGGGATGTAGAAGTGTATATGATCCAGAAGTTTGCAACCTTTGCATTAGCATAGGAATCTTCTAATCCATGGAGAACAATGAAGTGATCCCTCCTCATACAACAATAGGATCTCAGAATTGATCCTCAATGGTGCTAGAAGATTAGCATAAAATTCCTCATCTTTCTGTGGATGCTTAAAGAAGCTAAACAGTTCAGAGCATTGTTTCTAGCTCCCATCAAAATTGCTGGTAGTAGAACAAAGAAGTTGTTGTCAAGCCTTCTACACAAGTAATCATTTCTATGACAATCAACTAGCTACGACCAATAATATACAACTCCAATTCCGAAGTCAGTAGTTTATGTACAACTTCCCCATTTTTGACTACACATTTACATTTCATTACAAGGAAGCCACACTACACTTGGACAAGTCTCTAGGACCCTGCCTATATTTTCTTCACGAGTCAGAAAGCGGCTCAAGTCCCATCCAATGTTTAGAACAGCTGGCTTCTAATATCCAGTCACAGCCTGTAAGAATCTTCATTCCAGAGCATTTGAACAGGTAAAGCCATGTTGGTATGCAGCTGCAGAAGCATAGTAGTCCGGAATAGAATTGGAAACTTCCATCAAGACTCAAGGTGTCTTCATAAACTTTCTGGCTTTTCTGGAAAAGCTTTTGGACATCATTCTGTCAGAGAATGTCAAAGGGAGTTCCTCCTCCAGTGTATCTCTTTGATCAGACCACCTTCTGGAATTACTCTCATGTTTTAAATTGTTGTCATTGAAGTTCTCAGGTGAGCACCCTTCCTCAGGAATATCCCTGTATAAGTGTTTCAAAATAAAGAGAGCAGTGTCGTAATCCCTCCAGTAATTTCTGTAAATGGAGATTTAGATGAGGTCAGTCATACACTATCTCAATCCAGCTAAGTAACTGACACGTAAAGGAGCAATTTAACACTGACAACAAGAAGTATTCAAAACATTCTCTGAAAGAACGCAAGCATTATAGAAAGGTTATGGAGGATGAAGTAAACGCTGGTATTTACTAGGTGGAAACTTCAATGAAAATTCATTTATTCAGGTTGGATCCACAAAGATACCAGGTTGGAGGATTAGATTAACCTTTTATCTAATATAAGCATGCACCAGACTAACTGTACAAGCTCTTAGAAAGAAGTAAATGATCACTTGACAGTATCACATGAACCATGTTCAATCTCATCATAGATAGGATCAATAACATCAACAGTAATTCACATGGAAACTGAGTTCAATTACGTCACAAGTACAATTCTGTATCACTACTGTTGCATCTTTTTTGCCATAGCTCGTTAGATAACAGCAGCCCAATCCTACAGGTTATGTGATTCCAATCTTAAGATAGAAACAATTTCTTCAGCCGTTGCTCATCTTTGGCCAAAGTCAGTATCATGTTGCCTTCCATCAGAACCAGAAATGTTTTTTATATTGAAGTCAATCCAAGGGATGGCATGACAAATTAATAAATAATACTCCCTACTAGGTCAACATGGTACAATGCGCTGTCAAAAGTTCTCCAGTTGGTGACCATTCATTGTATAAAAAAGTAGATAAGCAAACCAATATACATGAGCACTTATAATGTCCAAATAAAACTACGAGGTCTCCAATCAATTAAAGATGCATGACAAATCCACAAAGTATGCTAGCCGGCTTAAAAATTTGCAGGCAGCACCATAAATGCTCAATGAGGCTCATAGTAGTGCAGAGAAAAAAGTACTTACGTATGTGATCCAATAGCTTGTAAATACGGATGTTCAAATGTTTTATCCTGCAAGTATAAAAGGACACCCATCAAGAGAAGATCAACTACATCGTCCTGCTAATATTTTCCCAAAAGCTGATCAACCAAAGTAAAACAAACTCTATGTAATTAAGCTCCATCAATGCCTTCATTCGGTAGCATTTTTCAGAAACCATCTAACGGCGAAACTCTATCTCATAATCTCTTCTTTCAAGAAACCATTCAACGCAAAAGCTTAAGCTTTTGAATGAAACCCAAGAATAAATAATTTATTATCTATTTGCTCCATTACATGAATTGTGGATAATTAACAACAAATGCAAATGCAAATCCACGATAACAAAGGCAGTTTGACCTTAAGATCCCTCGGTACAAAAAGCTCCATATCACATCAAAAAACCATTTCACCCAAAAGTTCAAGCCTGTAGACGAGGTCCAAAATATTATAGCATGTAGATGAGATCCAAAAATAGATCTTATATTATACATCTTGAATCATATATCAGCTTGTATAACAATAAGCTGATCATGATCTAGTTAACAGTAATCAAAAAGTTTATGTATAATCTACAAATATATTGGCTACTCAGAATTTTCAACTGAGTGAATAGGTTATACCATTCACCAATATATATTTACATCTATAATAGGGTACAAATATGAATAATTTACAAATGCAACCTAGACTACAGTATATACATTCCAAAACTCTCCTTTAAACTGGAGCATATATGTTTCCAAACCCAAAACCTTTTCATCACACAAGTTGCTAATACCACCTATATATGGATATCGTTTCACTAGATTATACACATACAATATTAATAAATACTACCATTCAGCCTTATGGTTCAAAAGCTTCAAATCCTGACAGAGTCTTTATGCTTTCATATAAACCAAAGAATATTTCATGATTCGTAACTAACGATCCAAGTTGGAATAATCTCTCCAACTCAACCTTCACTTGCACATACTATGTCCAGAAAACAAATTTCCGTCCCCATTGCTAAGAATAACCGGAATTAGTAAGAGCTGTCTAGATTCCCACATAGACTTTAACAGGGTTGGATCAAGTAATGTCTTCCCATGGGTGCTAATTCTCCCTTGAAATTATATGTGAACATAAGTTGACCTAAGAGTCGAGTTAAATGGGATTTAGGTGAAGTCCAACCTAAAAATTTGTATAGAAGTATTAAAATCATATCCAATCAACTTGAAGCATAGGCATTTTATTTATACTAAGTACATTTCAAGATGTTTGAACATGAAACTCAGCTTTCAAAACTACATTTTGGTTTACATAATTAATAAAAAAGCTAATAGAATTAACTGTTAAAATTGCAAACTAAAAATTCGATAACAATTAAAAATTGTCCTAGTGGTCTAACTAGAACTCAAACTCTATAAGATTTTGGGTCTACCCACTTCAACTAAACCAACTTTATTTACCTGTACATAAATTTAAATATATCCCAATAACTATACATATTTAGAAATTTATCAAAAATGAAGGGTACTTTTCATAATTGGTTACTCCTTTTCATTTTATTATTTCTTTGTTAGATATAGTGAGGAAAATTTGAAAACCTAGAGAATAGGAAAGCATAAATTACTATCCCCGTTGCTCTTATTATGCATCTGTGCACAGTTTATAGCCTGAGTGTTAAAGTATTTCAAGATTTAATGTAATAATTTTTAATTTATCAGAATCATAACTAATTGTAAAAGCTACAACACTAGAATATCATATTGTAAAACAAAACATATTATTACCAAATAAGTTTATCGTTCTTCCATATAATAGTAACCTCATGAACACAAATCTAATAAAATATGCAACTCCTTTGATTTTATGGCTAAACCACATAAATCCTTGTTCATTTTCTAACACACTTCTTTTGTTTCATATTTATAACGCTAAAGTAATCAAGAGGGAAAGGATCCTAATACTCATCTTGTACTGTCCCTGCAAAACAATATAGAAAAGGTATACGGGAAAATATATCACTGGAATAAGTTAACTTTACAGTAAAATAATGGTTAAGAATCAAGAATGTATGTCAGAAGATAGCACTTAAAATCACATTTCTTACTTTAAAATGCAAAAGAAAATATAAAATATAAAAGGATAAAAGTTGGACACATGACTGCAAAATATCCAGTAAAGATGGCTTCATCTGTCACTAACTAATTCACATGATGTCAAAAGCGGAAATCAATACTTCACGGGACAATAGTGTGGAAAGGCAACCATAGAAAAATAAACGTGTAAAACAAATAGCTAAAAGATTCTGTATATGTACAACTACATACTTGAAGCATGTAATCTATGCGCCCTTCTTCACTTCCAGTTAACATCTCCATCATCAATGATCCGTATGTCCTGCCTTCATTTTCTTGGATATTTTCAGCTTCTGAGAGCAATTATAAGAATGTTTAAGTTTAGTAAAATAGATATTCTTTAAAGAGTTACGTGCAACATACAATAAAATAAATGAAGAGAAACAGTAATCATATGGCATGAACAATTGAATAAAATCGAAGAGAGAGAGAAAGCTGAAATTCTCTTACCTTGTGTACTATCCATGCTTCTTGAATGGCAAACAGTAAGCACTTTAACCTGTTTAAATGGCAAAGCTTTAGACCCAGGGGATTTCTTGACCATGGAAAAATCAAATGAATCAGCAAAGCAAGGTTTGGTAACTTGAAAAATCCTGCAGAACTAAAACAGATAAACCCGGCATGGACTCTCAACTGATTACAGACACAATTAGTCCCTTATAAACTAAAGATGCATGCAAGTCTGTGTTTATTAATCTACATGTAAATGTGGCTCAATAGATCAACAAGCCATGAGTGTGTTATGCAAGAGAAATTTTAAAGCTCGTAAATTGAGAATAAAAATTGGATAGTTGACAAAGCAGAATTGCAAACAAGTTTCTAACAGTTAAGACACGTACTTAAACAAACTCGGGTAATGTTTTATACCCACATATTACACGCCCATTGGGTTTCATTAACAAGTAGATAAGAAACGTACAAGAGAATTTATGCAGGAACCTTAGTAGAGGCATCACCTTTACTGAATTAAAATTTTTCATCATAGCTTGGGAACGAGCTGCTAATTCTTCAGTAAATTCCTACATAGTTATGGAAAAATATCAATATGAAGAAAGATAATTTACCATTTTTCTCTTTCAGAAGTGGCGGAGAGATCTAAAAATGAGTTACATAATTGAAAAGCTTTACCTGGAATCCAATATGCAGCCTCCTACCACCTTTGTGGTAAGGAACAATAACTGGACGATTATCGATGTATTCTTTACAAACAAGAGGTTCCACTCTGAAATGGAAAACACTTTGCATGTTGTGTTTCAGATAAAGTAGACGACTAAATAGAAAAGAAAAACAAATGCAGTCAGATTTTTCATTTGTCAAAATTAATTTTTGTCAGATGTAACAGAGGCAGTGCTGTCCAATACATCCCAAGCACTACATGTCCGCTATGTTGTAAATGCAAAAACAACATATATGTTCATTTGCAAGGTCTATGTTTATATCATGTGTAAAAAGAATGTAGGATTTCCAAGTTTGTAATAAAAGGTGTGCTGAAAAGTTTGACCAGCTAATTCTGACGAGCAAAAGGCGAACCTGTAGGCCACAGGATCATATGGATGAAAAATGTTGAACATCTGACGACAACATGGCATCTCTTCAGTGATATTTTCCTCTTCCCAATATTCCTTCCCTCTACCTGAAGTTGAAACAAAAGAAGCATTTAAAAATTTTAGTCTAGGGATTTCCATGGAAGAGAATAACCACTCCCCGCATAAGAAGATGATTGAAAGGCATGAGCTTCACTCAACAGCTTAAACTTTTGAATATAATGGCTTCTTAATATAGTATCAAACCCTTTTATAATCAAGAGATCACAAATTCAGGTCTTACCCTAATCCGTCAAAAAGAATTCTCATTTCAATACACAAGACTTGAAGGCTACTGATATTTTCCCTGATTTAACCAAGGCTATTTCCCCTGTGATTAGGCTATTAAAAGCTAATACATGATCCAATGAGTAGCATCCAATAGCAGGATGGGTCGATAATTTTAATTTGGAGACAAATAAGAGGGGTCAAATTCAATTTTGTAGCCAAACTCGGAACTGAAATTTAGTACAAAATACAAAAGCCCCCACTGGTCCAATAGCTTGAAATTTCATGTGAAATATTATTCAAAATGATGAGAAGAAAAATCCCATATACTTGCTTTGAACATTTTAAAAACAATTAGAATGTGTAATTGCCACAAAAGTTTAGTTAAATATATATGTAAACAAACAAAAACCCAAAAATTGACAAGCATCGATGATTTTTGCATTTTTCCACTTCCTATTCAATTTTATGTGATACATAAAAATAAAACTTTTCTTAAACTAAAGTCTCAGTACAATTAAAACATGACACTAAAGACATTTCCATTAGCATTAAGAGGTCATCAATCTCGATTATATAAGTACAGTAACTTACAATTGGATTTAAAGAAATGAAGGTAAAGTAACAGCACTGGAATAAAAAGGGTATGACAAGTGGACTGATACTAAACACTTTCCACTATAATCATTACAGAATTTGTCGAAAGGACTCCGTTTGTTATCTAAAATCACGCAGTTAGATGGAGACTAAAAATTGAGTTATCACAACAGAGTTTCACTATCTTGTCTCACCTAATCCTAAATGAAATGTAAACACTGTCCAGTCTCTCTTGCCTCACACTGTCCCATTTAATGAAGTTGGTTATATTCTCCTGTACGCACCAAAATGCACCCCAACTTCCCAAGTACTCTGATTAATAAACCAGAGGAAGGATATTTACATCCATTACCAAAAACTAAATGGAGCACCTCAAAGCTTAAAGAACAAGGGAATATAATATGATTGCTTGCAGTATTACCAATCCCAAGTCGAATGTTACGAAGAGCAAGGAAGACTCCAAGAGGTGATCCAACGGCAAAGAATGTGTCAACCTAATACAAGAATTCAAGTCAGTCCAAGGGCCTGCTTTATCAGATATCATTAGAAGTAATTGAATGACGACCAAAAGATTATAGTTTCTAGCAAAAAACTTCACACTTCTCTGGAAAAGAGGGTTGAATGAAAAACTTCATCACATCCAGAAAATGAACATCTAAAAAGGAGCTACTATTTGCGAATATGCGAATATGAAGGTGAAACTTGAAAGAAAATCAAAACAAAAAGGAATAATTGCATACATTAAATTCAAGCTTCGTGTACTTAATATAAGGAGTATAGCTCTTTGGAGCATTATGATCAGGTGGCATCTTCTCAGACGTATGTTCTTCTGGTATGCTCACTCTTGCCTTCCCATTTTCTGCTTCACAAAGTTAGATCAGAAGTTCTTGGACACGTAGCTTCATCATGAAACAGAAGGCAAATCATGTATCAAGACATCAGTAACTACCTTGACACAATCCACCAGTTGCATCCCTACCACTACAGTAGGACTCTAGTTCTTGTATCCTAACCCTCAGGATTTCAATCTGAAACACAACCGGCGTGAATAGTGTAAGCAAGAATGTAATGCATTGGGACCCTTTGTATATAGTGCTTTATAAAATAGAGCTATGTCATTGTATATAAACTGGATCCAGAGTTGCAAAAGTTTTTGAACCATATCGCTGTTTTGGAAAACACCAACTCCGTAGGGTTTCTTGGCATATTTAACCACAAAATATCTGGAATCCTTTTAAATAAATAACAAATGTTAACATGAAAACAAACCTCTTCTCCTAGAGATGTAATTAGCTTGTCCTTTCCATTGATATCCTTGCAGTCTTCCACTTCCCTTTTCTCCAAACCAGCAATGTTATCCCTTTTCTCAGATGTGGCATCATTGGAAACATTAATTTCTTCATGGAAATCATCCTTACTGTGTCCTTGCTCTGTATTCTCAGGCATGATAGTCATCATATTTGAATCTGATGCTACAGGACTCACAGAAGCAGATGTGTTTCCAAATCCATCTTCATTTACCATAGTTGATTGTGCACTCACTTCATCAATAAAATTTGATCTGTCCGTCGATTTATTGTCTTCCTCGCAATTGATTGAAGAGCCATATGTTAAAATTTGGTTATTCACGTGCAAAGAAGACTCTGCATTTTTTGTAGATTCTTTGTGGATTGAATCCATTGGAAATGGTGAGGACAGATCCCCCTGATGGCAAAGGATGTCATACGAAAGGACACTCCCAAGAGAATGACCATATATAGAAACCTGAAAGTCTCAAAAATTACTGTGAACATTCAATGGAAAGAACGGTAAAAATAAACAAAGAAACAAAAGTAATCCATATGAAGCACATACCTTGCCATCATAACCAGGATTTCGCTTCAAAAACTTCAAGTACAAGCAGTTTAATTGATTTGATACCTGCACCAGGTGAAGCAGGATTAAATTTTTATTACTTTAAGCATGCTTCTGAGCTCAATATTAGGGATCCATTTCCATCCCCGTGACAAGTAATTCTTGAAAAGAAAATGATCAATGAGACAGAGATATATATAAATGTAAACAGTAAATCACAAGATAAAATCTACACAATAAATGACGAGATATACCTCATAGAAGAATTCTTAAAATGGCTGAACCATAGATAAAGCAAAAGCCCTCCCTTATGCAGAAGTTCAGTATTAATAATAAGGAATAACATGAATTGAATTCATAACAGTCAAATCATAAAGGTTCTAACACCACATCAACAAATTCAATTGAAAGCTGAACTTACAAGTGAGGCCCAAAGATTTACCCTTAGATTTTATATTTACAAGATATACTACATGATGCTTAAAATCTCCTAGGAACTGTAATTGCTCTGAAAAAGGAAGTGAACACTACACCTTGTGAGGAACTATGAAACAGAAGATGGACAAAAGATAAGGAAATCAAATGGTAAGGTTTATATCCATATGTTTACACACACACACACACACAAACACACACTAGAAGATGAAACAGAGGGCAGAGAGCACAGAATAATGGATCTATATTCCCTGCATTGTTCAAACAGCCGATTTTGATAAACAAAAGCAAAGCATTATGAGACAAGGTTTGAAAATGGAGATAGTGTACCGAGTCAATAATACTTTGACAGTAGATAGGGCTCATGTAGTATAAGACGTCATGAACCGTAGCACTGAGCATGATCCGCAAGCCTCTTACACCATCTAAAGTACACTTGTCCACAGCAGTTTCACCACTAAGTTTCAAACCCTTCCTCCACTGAAATAAAAAATCTGATAGAGAATTCAATATAAAATATATATAAAAGGCACTAATACTGCCTACTGCAAGGAGAAAGAAAAAAATTACAGGAAGTATAAAAGCTTCAGACTAAAATACTTTTAGCAAATTAGATTCATATATGTGGTGGGAGATATCCAAAAGATATGCAAGTTTCACAAGCAACCAATCCCAAAAGAGTCAATGACTTGAGAATTAAGAAGCTCATGAAACAAGTACATGAATTATTAGGTTCCAGATATACCAATTATGACATCTACAATAAGAAGAGTTGCTTCACACTTCACAATGACATACAAGTCAGGGAAATAGGAATCATATCTTTTATAAATCAAAAATTTTGTGAATGATCAATTTTATAGCTTCATGATGCTATAACACTAAAAAGGACAAAGTTCCTACAGAAAGCTGGTTCCTTCATCTCACAACAATAGCTCTCTTTAGTGATTTGTATAATTCGTAGCTCATATCAGCATCCAAAGTCATCATCAATATATGAAGAAACTACGAAATCATTCTGTAAAACTGAAACTAAGGTCTTATCTACCTGGCATGGAATGAAAAGCACACGTTGTGCAGATCGTTGTTGTGAAGTAAGATGTCTTTCAGCAAGATTTGAAGTGATATGGCGAAAATCTCCAACATCATCAACTAAATTAGATTTCTCCAACCTTTGACCAATACCATGAACCATAAAAACCACATGTCGAACAGGAACCTGGACCACAAAGAAAAATGACGATAATTAACAATGGCAATTTTAAGCCACATTTCTAAAATTTGAAAGAGAGCCACATGGAGTGGGAATTATTGCGAGTATAAACCTAACAGATGATGTCTATATTCTGATTGTAAACCTCATGGAAGCCAAGTATTAGTCACATTCATATATTGAAACGGAAACAATGCAAAAAATTGAAAATTGAAAACAAAAAGAACCTGTGAGCAGTAGTCATCCATTTCCTCCTCCTTCTGCTGTCGCAATTCATCCTACATTTATAACAAGAAATTAACAAAGAAATTATGTTGTTAATTAGAAAAATTAGAAGCTTCTGGGCACAAAAGATGTGACCTTAGTGTTACTGGGAATTAACTGACTATTCAAATTTGGTTATCTAACAAAGCCAGTACTTGACAAAGTTTCCCAGCCAAGAAACTTAAATGAAAATGTTCATATTCTGGTGGACGTTGATGATAAACTTTTGTTAGAAAAATCATGCTAAGTTGGCTATCATAGTGGTTTGCTATTGCCTGCTGGTTATTGAGTGCTTGAAAGAGATGGCACAGAGTATCGTTCGTGTGGTAAAATGGTTGTTCAAAAATATTTTTTTCGTCCCAGAGTTTTTGAAGTATGGAAAGAGTGTTTCCATCATCTGTTCCACCTTTAGAAACTATTTACAAAAGACTTCAAAAATAAAACACCCAATTCTAGAAACAAAATCAATATTTAAACTAATGCGTCTGTGATTCATTGGTAGAGAAGATTAAAAGCCTTCTCCTCCAGTAGGTTCAAATATTGGTGGAGCCTTTATGCTATCTGATGAATAAAATGCATATTTAATTAACATTAATCTATCAAATCACATAAAAAGAGGGGAGGGCAGCCTAGGAGCAAAATACCTGCACTTCTACATTCACACAGAGATATAGCAAAGGATTAACTACCGTATGAATGCATAAATAGCACTTATTCATAAACTTTCCATCACATAGGATAAAGGGTCAAACCATACGTAGTTCAGAACTAATAATAAATCATAAAGGCGGGAAAAATATTGAGTCCAGAAGTTGAAATTGTGAAATTCATGTAGTGCTGCATCATAACGAACGAAAACAAACCTGTGTTGGTTTTGTTGATTGTGAAGCAGAATATCCACGTCTTAACTTTACCCCAGCTCCCCTTAAATTAATCACTCCAGAAAAACTCAAAGAATCAGCATTAAGCCAAGCTTCCCAGGTATCATCTTCTCCAGTAAAAAGTGCATGAAGTCCCTGCGCACAGCCAAGATGCAACATGCTTCAATTTGTTCAACTAATTATAGAATAAATATAAAGAACTCAGCTCATAAATGAATGCATACGGGGGTAGAGCCTTGCAGGTCAACTCGAGCTGCAAAGAGTCCTGATGGTTGAAATGTCCGGCGATGCCAAACCTGGAGAAAAGTCCAGAATTAAGGAAAGAAAAAAGCTCCCATGACAGAAAGTCCAAATACCTAAATACTTATCACAAAGTCTACAAAATTATTGGTGAATGAAAACTAATTTGCTCTTCAAATAATACAATTGCAAATACTAGATGCTGGTTCTGCTGAAACCTGTCTGCGAAATGCAATCTCCAACTGTTCAGCAACATCCTCACGCACCGGCAACCAATCAAGGCCCCCCTTACGAGCGAACCAATGACCTCTTAAAACACGTCGATTTTCTCCATGCCAATAGACAGGAAAACAATGCCTCCTTACTAGATCTACCTTCAAAATGAAATTATATAAGTTTCAGAAAAAATTGAAACATCGCTCTGATTGAAAAACAAGAGGTGTTTCATCAAGAGAAAGAAACTAATACATATCCAGCAAGTAGAAAAAGATAAATTGGGGAAAGAGAGAATACTTCATAAAGTCCTCCCTTTACAGGCACACCAACTCGCTCTTCTTCCTCTTCATATAATTGAGATGGCTCAACACACTCTTGAGCATTTTTTCCTTTATCCAAAGGTCGCCCTTTTGGCCCTTCACTACATTCTGCATACTCTCTCCACCAAGTAGAGAGCAACTCTTCCTCTTTCTGAAATTCAACACGCAACAATTGAAATTAAAAAAAAAATTTAATGATGAACAAGACAACTTTAATTGACAAAGCAAACTAATCATAACCCCCAATCTTTTGAGCATGATGTTTTCCCTATTCACAGTATTGATTTCACAATCTAGCTACTACGCTCATCATCCAAAAGATGCTTAGTTGCAAATAAATTGATTAAAACTTGATTTAACAAATTCAATATCCTACATTAAGAGATGCATGAGTAAAGGGAATGCTTAAACTTTTAACCAAAATGATATTTCCGAATAACCTGCAAGAAAGCTGCCTCTATTGCAAGAGAATCTCTCATACCAAAACGAAAATATTCACCCTTTCCCACTACCTCAGTGCGAGGGATTGAGGCAGCTAACTCTGCAGAAACACAAAAACAACAATGTGAGATATTTATTCTATCCTTTCCTTCACAAACTACAATTGAAGCTCTTCCATACTCCATTTGGAAAGGTGGACATGTCACAAAATCATTAAGTTTCATTGGGAAATTGTGAACCTTTTGATCCTGCATAATTGATATATTGAAACCAACCAAATTTATATGTGATTCAAAAGCTAACACAGAGTTCACAAATCAAACTCATTAAAATCTTTCAGGCAAGATGTTATATCTGAACATGCTAGCATATTATGTTACTTCAATTTTCTTTCTTCACAGAAGCAACTACATAAACCGAATGAAAATTCTAGCTGCTTTGGCAGCTATACACATGATTATTTGAGTGTGCCAATTATCAACTGATTAATGGTAGGTAGAGAGAAGAAAAGCCAACACAGCAACATCATCATCATGTTGATTGATTAGCAATGTCAAAGATTAAGTCACCTTTCTCTGCCAAAGGCACCTTGCAGAAGTACCACCGAATGTCACTACCATCTGATGGACTCCTAGTCTGTGCAAGATACTTCTGATGGCCCTTACATTGTTCTATTGCATCCACCAATCTTGCAATGTTATTCGGAGTATTCTTCAGCAAGTCCGGCGATGTTTCCTCTGAAACCACCTGATTTGCCTCGGAATGTGCCATCTAAAAGTATGTCAAACGCCAAATGGGTAATAATAAGTGTGACCCAGGCTAAATACCCAACTACTTAAATATCAAAGCTCGGGACTTGTTGTGAACAGGAATGGAAGATGGTGCTCGAATTAAAAAACAGAAACAAGTTCTCTTGTCCTTCAAAGTTGGCAAAAAAACAGGAGACTCTCCCAGAATGGAGACAATGGAACCTGAAATCCGCACATAAAGAGTAAGATAACTCCAACGAAACAAGGTATAAGCCATTAAAACTGACAAAAACTAACAAGGTACACGAGATATATAGATGGTGAAGTTCAAAAAAGATAATATACAATCATCCCACTCTCTTTCAATCAAATTTAACTCCTCCATTCATAATCCGCTTAGTAACTCACAAGAATTCGACAATTGAGCCTAGTCAAAAGAAAAATTAAGCAATGACATTTAAGAATAGTAAAAAGATACCAATTTTCAGAAATCCAACTAACTTCTGAAAGAAACCCTACTTGTCTGGTTGCATGCGGTCTCCCCTACCACCGTAATGGAGTTGGTGTTGGGAGAATCAAAACCCAATTTTAGAATTAAAATGCACAAGCGAAGTTAGAAAAGCTCAGAAGGTCCTAACCGTGGCAAGGAGTTTGGTGACGGTGATGCGAGGAAGAAGAAGAAAGTAGCGTCCACGGTTACGCTTTATTGGGAATTTGGTTTCCTAACCAACAAGAAATCAAAGCAAAGAAAGAAAGAAAGGTAGCTGAGACAGAGGAGGTTTGAATGTCAGGTTCAATACAAGCACATGAAAATGAAAATGGCCGATTAAAAAAAATCAATATTATAATTATTTGAGTTAAAAATTAAAATGCTTTAATATATATAATTGTAACAATTAAATTAAAGATTTTTTTAAGTATAATATATTATATATAGTTCTATGGAAAATAAGAATTTTTTTGGTATTAATATGGGTTTAACTTTAATGGAAGTGGAGACATTTTGATTGATCGTAGACTTCGATTCATCTTCTTTCGTTGTAGGATTTGCTTCTATAAAACCCTAGCATCAAAGTTTCAACATTTCTGGGAGTCTGAATCGTCCAAAGTCGGCGAGTGGATTTCAAGAGAATTATGGAGCAAAGTTGTCGGCGATTGCCTTCATGGATGCAGCCGAGTACACCTGTTGCAGCAGTTGTATCTGATGATGCGACTGCTAATAAGAAACGGAAGAAGAAGACGACGATGGATTCTTCTGTTCAAAAGCCTGAGGAGCTCTCAACGAGTTCATTTTCTCCGAGAAAATGCGGGTCTAAAAGTGATCGAATTTCAAGAGAGTCCAATCGTGAGAAAAAGAGGAAGTCCGTGAGAAAGGAGGTTGGCGAGAAGAGAAGAAGAGTGAAGAATGACTCCCATGAATCTCCTCTCATGGTCAATAATGATGATGAAGATGATAATGATGATGACAATGACGATGAGCTGACTGTCGAAGATCTGGTCAGCATTGCTGAAGAGGTGATTCACTACTTACTATTTTGTTCGGACAGGAATCTAAATACCGACTCTGCAACGTCTTCAAACTTAGTAATCTTAATCTCTTGATTTTGATCCATAAAACTCAACAAGATCTCACCTTTTCTGACTACAAGTGCCAACAATGTTATCTTACTTTCAGTATGTGAAAGCCCACGAAAACTCAAAGCAACAACAGCATTTTTTAGTAAATAAGGAGCAGGAATTACAAAGTGGACATCCCACCTCATCCTTCTCTGAGCAATCTGTATCTGTCCCTGATGGTAAACATAAATCACCAGCAGTAGAATTGCATGATTCAGTTGATAATTTGAGGAACGAACAAAGCAGCCTTACTAGTTCAAGCAAGCCAGGTGACCCTGCACAGGACATGCTGGATCTGTTGTTAGGTCCTTTGCTTAAGAAACCACCAATGGAGAGAAAGGAGGAACTCGTTGTGGAAAATATTGCTTTTACTGATTGTGTGAAAATGGAAAGTCGGAATGATAGTGGAGAAGAAATAGCTCGTCCAGTGAAGAAGAAAAGCAGTCTCAAAGACAAGGTATCCCACTACTTGATTGAATAATGCATCTGCATTTCCCAATATAGGAAATTAGTTGCAGCCAAGTAAAGAAACTCGAGGTGCTTCATCAGCAGCTCCGTTTGTCATCCGACCATTAAATTTCATTTTATTTTTGGACGGAACTCTCCGGGATACTTTTAGGATGTATATTTTCAGGACTTTGAGATAGTGTGCACATGTTGTGCAAAACACTTCTTGGGCATGCACATACTGCAGTTATGTTCATATTTCTGTGTATAATTATTTTAGAATGGCTAGGTTACCCAATCCTTTGTTTTGTGTTTATTCACTCTGTTGAAAAAGTTCCTTCACTTTACAGTATATTCAAGAAGCAAGCTCAGCTTTTGTTCCCTACGAGCTCTTGGTGATATAAGCATTCTACCACTGATTTAGTATTTTCAACTTCAGTGTATCATCTTGAATGGCATTTTCACATCATGCCAAAAGACAGAAAAAGAATTACTTCGAAAAAAACTACAAATTTCAGTTAGACTACATATTTGCTAATCACTGTGGTCAATAGTAAGGCCCTATTACAAGCTTCAATAGTGTTTTCATTATTACACACATTTAACTTATATAGCCTTTGGAGTATTATGTTCCACTTCCACGGTCAATCCCTAGCCTAGACAATTGTCCAAGGAGTGAGCAAATTAGGGTACTGTTAATATCTATTCCAAGGTCATTGATCAATTAGACAAGGAAGCTTGTATCTTTCTCTTATGTTTATTTTAAGGCTTCCAAAAACTATCAGTAGAGTTCTCTTTTCCCATGATTGTTATTCCACAGTAATAGTTGCAAACTTGCAAGTGCAACCAGTTCTTTTCACAGTTTCAACTGGATTTAATTCAGGCCTTGTTTAACATTTCTTCCGACAAACTTTTATTTGTCCAAGGATGATTGTACCTGGATAGTTATCATCCAGTTTTGTTGTGATGTGGTGTTAGAATATTCAAGGGATAAAAGTCGAATCCTCATAACAGCTACTTGTGCCATAACAAGTGTTAATTCTCTTTCCATATTCAAAAGAGCATCAAGGGTATTCTTGAAGAATTTTATATCTACATTTGAATCTATATATACACCTGTATGATGGAGTGAGTAGCTTCTGGGGCCTGGTTTATTATTGAATGAAGGCGTAAAAGTTTTGTTGTGTGCTTTATCTGGTTAAGGCATGCCAGAGAGCTTCATATATTATTCTAGAACCAATGCAAATCTCTTGCAACAATAGACGTGCTGAGTAAGCAAAAATGCTGATGGGACCTAACTTGCTGGGTCATTCTTTACCAGATGCCATGTTTTAATAGGCGTGTTAAACAACTACATCTTTTGTGGTGGTTGAACTATTGCATACTGACTTCAGTACGTATGCTGATGCAGCAGAGAACGGTATATTGAACTAGACGGAAATTTTGAAGAAATAAGAGAGAAAAGAATAATATAGGAGAGTGAAAATAGTGAGGAGAGGATAAAGAAGAAAATTGTTGCAAAACAGTAACTCAAATTCAGTTCACCTTGAATTACAATTTTCATAACACTTAGTTCCCCTGAGTATGGGCACGAGTAACTATGAATTAGTCAAGATTCTACAAGTAACTTTGTGATCTTCGAGTTCCAAGTCATTGATCTAATCAACCCCAATTATTTATCATTGATCTTATCAACCCCAATTATTTATTGGTTGTAGCTATGGGAAATTATTATGTATCATCAAGACGTTCTGTTTTTTGTATTTGTACTTCTTTAGGGAAGTTACTGAAACCATAACAGCACCGGAATTGGCAGTCCTGCATGATATTGGGATATGTAGAGCAAGTGGTTTAAGCAGAGATGATGACCTTGGGTTAACACAAGTGTAAGGCTTGGGAAACTTCTTATCGTCTCTCGGGTCTATTTCTGCAGTTGATTTGCGTTTGAGGTACTTGCGAAGTGCTTCTTGGGGATTGACTTTGTAAAAGTTCGAATAATTGGCAGACATACCTGGAAAAGACTAGAGCTGTTCATTATGTAGATTGTAGTGGCTCACATCATTAACTAGAAGAAGAATTCAGGTGATTAATAGCAGTTTTGAACTCTGAGTTAAAAATTGACTCGCTCCAACGTCATGATTAGATCCTTTCAACAGCCGTAAAGTTAAAGAAAACAGTTCCATAGTTTTATGCGCTTGTGGATATTTTTGGATATGGGATTGTAATGATTTTACTTTTCAGCGAGAATTCAATGGATTTGGTTAGACAAAATGGCTTTGAAGCGCAGAATCTATTGCATGAGTGGTTTAATTGAATGTCAATGTGAGATGCAAAGGAAACTGAGGGAAAGGAAGCGCTGGTGGCTTAACTAGAATCCAGGACATGGAAAATCTTGGTGATTTCTCAGTGAATTAGAGTACCAAAAAAGCATTATGTATAATTATGCTTACAAAGTTGGCTACCAAATGATGACCTGAATCTGACTCAATGCATACTGGCCATTAAAAAGATGCATAGATGTTGTGGAATCAGGGCCTTACTTTCAAATGATCAGAAGATGCAGAAGCCTAATGGGAATGTTTGACAAGGACAAAGTCCCTGTTAAACATTTCTGTTGGGAAGAAAATTTTTCTACTCGTGGGATCATCTCATATGTGAGAAACGTGGTGTGTTATATCGAAGAACCTCCAAATGGAGTAAACTACAGTCTGGAGTTGCTCAGCCTATGGAATGTAAAGAGACTTAGAGCTCCCTCTTTTACATTACAAAAAAAGTAGAATTTTTTTTTTATTGGGAATATGTTATTAGTCAGAAGTGATGCCATTTCTTTTCTGAACGGTACAGGGTGTGGCTGTTATTGATTTTGATATAAGTTTTTGTAAACTTGAACAAAAAGTTCTGTTTCAGATTGGTTGTTTCTGTTTGTGCATACAATTCCCTTGTGGTTTTCTGGATCTGGAATCATGCTCCAACTATTTTGTCTCTGTGTCATTTGTCATTTTTCTGTAAATGAAACAGCATATATTCCATTTTATTATTCAATTGCTTTCTTAGTTTGGATAATGTTTTTCACCATTTAAATGAGTACTTACCTAATACCTGTCGTACTGATAAGCAGTTTAAAACTACAAGTGGGCATTTTACTGAATTCAACTAGGCATCACTGCAATGAAGTCATGGATAGATGATGGATAATTATATTAGGGGCTAAGAGTACCATGACTTCTTCTTTGTCAGTCTTCTCCTTGTCTTCCTGTAATAAATTTTACACGGTCCTCCTGCTAAATGGGAAAAGGAAAATAACAGTCTGTCTTATCTATCAAACATTATCTAGAGCAAACTCTATTATGCCAAAACTCTCACACACATTTAAGTACAAGGTATATAGTTGAACAATCATGTCATGCACGTCTTTTGGTGTTGTCACTTCTTTGCTTGTTGGAGTAGTCTGATGTATAGTCAAAAATGAATTAAACCTCATGCCATCTTGGTTAGCCCGGAGATTTTCTTTTTGTCAGATTGCTGTACTGTTCTTAGCTGGAAAATATAAGAGCATCCATTTAGAAGCTCCCAATCTCTTTCTGCTGGGAATTGATGGGTGGTGTTAGTTTGAATCTTGGAAGTCCAACTTTACGTCCTGTTTTCTTGACATCATCGTGGATTTGGCTCCGGTATTCTCCAAAAGTGAATTTTCTGTACACTGAGGGCTCCTTGCAGCTTCCTATTAACGAGTCAAACGAAGGGCATAGAAAATAAGCTATGGAGTATCTTTCCTGACTTTCATTAGTCATCACCTTGTGTTGGACGCTCCTGTAAGTGTCATTGCTCCAAGCCTATAAATCGACATTATCGCAAAGGAAATGGTTAGGAAACAGCTTTCTTCAGCTTCTTTCCAACATGACAAAACAGATTGGAGTTGGACAAGGATAAAATGCCAAATTGAGCTTTGAATGAATTAGCGTCAGGCTTGACGTGGTGAGTTGGTATATTCACTATATTGTCAGCTTTTTGCTGATCTAGTTTTGTCCTGTCTAATGACTAAGGCAGGCCACATGAATAACATTTTCTTTTCTTAGGAAAGGTCAAGGAAGGTATATATGAGCTACAGTCTTCGATTCTTGATTC
This sequence comes from Erythroxylum roigii, assembly GCA_027576455.1. Classification (NCBI taxonomy): domain Eukaryota; kingdom Viridiplantae; phylum Streptophyta; class Magnoliopsida; order Malpighiales; family Erythroxylaceae; genus Erythroxylum; species Erythroxylum roigii. The sequence goes on from JANZXV010000003.1 coordinate 5,382,835, forward strand.
CCAAAACATTTTTATATAGGATAAACCCTATCAGAAAGGAGTCGTCTAGTCTACATTCGAAGTCATAGAGTCGAATCACCTCCTCTTTTTTACTGCTTTTTTACTGCCTTTTTCTGTTTTCGGTTGAAAAGCATAGGTTGGCTCCATCAGAATTGGAAGAAGAAGTTACTTAATGAAGTGGAATGACATGACTCATAGTCGAGAAAAATGTTATAAATACCTGAAAGAGATCTCCAATGTTGACTATAAGTGCATGCTGATTAGGTTTCACAGCGACCCATTTGGAATCCTTCAGGAGCTGAAGTCCACCGACTTGATCTTGGTAAAGTATGGTAAGAAAATCGCTGTCAGTGTGGGGTACTAACCCAAAGATGTCAGGGGACAATGGACAAGCTGGGTAGCGATTTAAACGAAGGAAACAAGTGCTTTCTTCACACATATCGTCAAAAACCTGTCGTGAGTGACCTAAATTCTCTGCCAGGACCCCAGCAAGTAACTTGGCAAGCTTTGACATTGCCGCTGCAAATTCCGTCATCACTTCCCTATTGGTTACAGTTATCATCATCATCAGATTAGTATTATCTGATTATCTATGTACTAGTGAAAAACCAAAACAACTTTTAAAAGGGTACTTGGAAATGATCATTGGGATGCTTTTTGGACAACTACCAATTAAAATTGGATAATTTCGGTTTAGCAAAAAAAAAAAAAAAAAGCCCTTAGCCAACCAATGTCATGATTTGAGGAATTAAAGTTATAATCAAATTTGTATCACATCAAATGTCTTAAAAGCAATTGACCTATCTACTATATATAAAAAGAAAATAGAAATATTTCAAATTATTTGTATTATGTACTTTATATATTTCATTGAGAGTTGATTAAAATAACTTCAAGAAATATATAACTTTATTTTAAATATAAACAAATATTCGGTATGAAATATATTGATACATAAAATCTAGCATATTCCGTAGCATGCAGCTTTACTCCTAACTAACAAACAAACTGCTCTAAATATGAACAGCACAAAAAAAAAACTCTTTGACTAAACATAAATAACAAATCCATATGTTTATGATTAATTGGAACAGACATGGAGTTAGAAACATGTCAAAATCCATATGTTTATGATTAATTGGAACAGACATGGAGTTAGAAACATGTCGGAAGTACAACTATTGACCAACTTATAATTAATTGAACAAATTAGGTGCTCGATGCTTTGCAGAAGTTCTATATCCATATGAGCTCTCTTACACTGGTGTACATGCCAACTTCATATGGATATATATAGACTTGCATTAAGGAAGATGATCAGAAGATGAGGAATAAGATGTAAAACATATTGTCACTGGCACAAAACGAAACTGATGGAGACCAAAAGTAGTAAACATCATGATATGCATAGATAGAGAGAGTGAGAAAGATTACCTTAAAGAGGTAAACTCCCCATAGCAGTCTGGATCAGAGATTTTAGTGAGAGGGATATGGAAAGCCTCAGACCAGGAGAACTGGTTAGGACAAGTAGCAGTTGGTGTACCCCATCTGTAAGAGTTGTTGAGAAGTCCACAACTAGACTTCCTCTCAAAAGGGGTTTGAAACAACTTCATTTGCTCACTTCTCATCTTCTTCAGCAACTCATGGCTTATCCCATGTTCCACCACCTGGAAGAATCCCCACTCGGTGGAAGCTCTGGCGATGGCCAAAACACAAGCTTTCTGCTTCCTCTCGTCGTCACTGCTGAGACCACTGAGGTCTATCACTGGAAGTTGGCATCCCTCCAAGGCTGGCCCATTGGTGGGATGATGAATTTCAGCTCCAGAGACTGGGGAGATGGCTCCATAGTGGTGCAAAAGAGGTGGACTTGATGGTGATTCTATCATATTTTTGCTTGTTTTATTAACCATGCTTGTTGGGGGTAAAATATGTGAAGATGGTACTAAGAATCCTTAATATATATATAGTGAAGTAGGAGTTTTTGATTGGAGCTGAAGAAGAGAGTGGACAAACAGCACAAGAAGAAGAGAACAAAGATGAAGGCTACTAAATTGCGACAGTTGGCAGGAGGAGAGCTATTCACTCTCTGGAAGTATTGGGCTTGGACAGACCTAGTCTAACACGCAGATACTCATCTTCACTATTTCTTATAGATATTCAACAGCCACAGAAAAGAAAAGGAAAAACAGAAAGAGCATAAGAAGAAGACGATATATGTGTAAAAAGAAAGGATTGGAACCAAACCTAATCTCTTTGTTGACTTTTATTCACAAATATTGTTTTTTTGATTCATTGGTTGGTTCATAGGTAGGGGCTGGAGGGAAGCTTTTGCAGTATCATTGACAAATGTTTTTTTTCCAACACTTTTGGGATTTAACTTTTTTTACCAGACCAGACCATGATTCATGATACATCCTTTTCCTACCCCCACAAGCCTTTCTTTCTTTCTTTCTTTCTTTCGGATTCATTGACCCGAAATGACACTAAAATCACGCCAAACCAAACGTGCCATTTCAACACCTACTGTAGTGTTCAGTGGACTGTAATGAAGTGATCTACAATTTTATCTTCCAAGGTCTTAAATTATGGATTGCATTGCACTGTACCAGATTGCGATAATTGCAGACTATATAGTAATCATCGTAATATTAAGTTATCCTTAAAAGGGTTTACCGACGGATTGAAAAAGAACTAAAGGACAGAAAAGGAGAAGGGTTTGGCTTGGCAGGCACATCATGCATGGGGGAATTTTCATGATCATTATCAATTAACATAATCCTTGTTATCTCCTTCATCAAAGTGCCTTTAATTTAACGACTTTGACTTGTAAGAGTTTTATGATTATATATGCTTTACTGGTCGTTAGACACAATTGGGATAAAGTCAACAAACAAAAACAATTGCCAACCATTCCTTAAAACTGTGTCTATGACTATCATTGCCTCTCACCCACTCTTTCTTCTGTCCACTACAAGAAAATTGCGAAATAGCGACGGAATGATACTGACGGTCAGATTCCCGTATGTTTATAGCAACGGAATACATATTCCGTCGGAATGTACCATGAACATATTGCGACGGAACAAAAATCCGTTGCTAAATGTGGAGGGAAATCTTGGCGCGGTATGTTAGCGACCGAAATATAATGATGACTAAGGTTTCGTCGGTTAATAGCGACTGAAATATACCGATGGTTAAAAAATCGTATTTGTATACCGACCGAATACCATATTCCGTCGGTATATAACATGAAAATTGCGACGATATAATAATCCGTTGCCAAATGAGGAGGGAAATCTTGGCGCGGTATGCTAGCGACCGAAATATACCGATGACGTATCATCCGTCGGAGAATAGGGACGGAATAAACTTTCGGTCGGCAAGGTTGTGGGTGTGTTGTAGTTTGCTGACGGAATAATTCCGTCGGGGATAGGTGGAGTTTTACGGACGGAAAGAAATTTGGTCGGGAAGATTGAGGAGGTTGACTTAGGCGACGGATTAATTCCGTCGGTATAATTTAAAAGGGCGTCGTTAAGTTAGGTTAAAATCAGAACG
>JANZXV010000003.1:5386489-5397506 GCA_027576455.1 Erythroxylum roigii
ATGTACACTTTGAGGTGTTTATTACCAATTTTATAACAGTTGACATTTTTTAAATTTTGTATTTCTAATCTAATTTTTTTATTACACAAATATCTACAACTATGCAACTTAAGTTCGTATGGACACATAAGGGAACTCTAGAGAATATGTATTTAGAAGCGGGCAGGATTTTGATAATACTGACGGATTGACTAATCCGTCGGTCAAAAAGCAGAATTATACATTCCGACGAACAATGATCCGTCGGTATATAATGGACATTTACGACGGAAATATATTTCCGTCGTTGCCATTCCCTTGAATGTACCGACGGTTATTCCGTCCATAAAATAAACCGACGGCATATAATCGTCGGTGAAAGCGGCATTTCGCCGACGATATTGTTAATTCATGTCCGTCGCAACATAATAACAACGGATACAATTCTGTCGGTGTTCCCTTGACAATATACCGACGGTTTACAAACCGTCGGTATATAATAGCGACAGCTTATATACCGACGGTTTCTACTTTCGTCCCTTACCATCGATAAGTCACATTGCCGACGGAAAAGTCCAATTCTCTGACGGAATAATCCGTCGGTAATAGCCAATTTTCTTGTAGTGGTCTTCCACATTGTTTCCTGGTGTTTCTTGGAACTGCTTAACGTAAGACATATGCATAACATTAACATGCAACGGTCTTATCTCTGGTACGTAGTTCAACCATTGGTATTTAGATTAGAGTCTGAAACACAATAAACACTGGTTAGCAGTTTAAGACAAGGCACTAACATTGACAACGTTAGTAGTAAACCCAAATACCTTAAATTTGACAAGTGAGATTACAGAGAAACCAATTTCGTTGAAAGACAGTAATAATATTTTAAGTCTCCCTCATTATTTGGGCCATAGTCTAATCATTTAAGTAGATAGAAACAAACTGGTGAAAGGAAAGGGCTATCATTTCGTGAGGATCATCACCAAAACAGTCTCAGGTAGTTAGGTACTTAGGTTACTCCATATCCACACTCAAATCCATAATAAAAAATATTAGAAGTGGCTCCATGTTTCTTGATTCAAACGACTACTTTATATTATTTAATTTAAGCTTTTAACTTATTAAATAATTTATTATATACCCTTTTAAAATGTATTCATTAAGCACATAAAATATTGTCAGGTACTCTCGCTGATAACACATAGAATAGCTAAGCTAAGCTAGGTCAAATTTGAACATGGAAGTAGGAGGAGGAGAAGAAGAAGAAGGCATAAAAGAGTGAGGCACATGTTTGAGGGGTCCCATTACCGAATTCAACGACAGTGTTGCCGCCCAGAAGGGTCTATTCTCTATAGTATAGATCAAAATTTGGACACAAACATAGTGTGAAACCAGACCCTGTCTGTCTTCATGTTTTGTGCCGCCCCAAGACAGACCCCCACCATCTCATTACATTACATATGTCCCTTGTTTCCTTTCTATTTTAACCGTATCAATCATTGTATTCCTCAGTTATCTTTCTATGATATCATATATCACAGTGAAAATGAATGAGAACAATATTCTTACCTCCTTCCATCAATTAAGGTTGTCGTAATTATACTCGCATCATCTATCGCAATCCACGATATGAACTTTGACTGCTTCTAGCTAGTATGATTTCCACTGTGTTATCTGCTAATGTACTGCTCCTAATCAAAGGGAGTACGATCCTATGAACGAGCGAGCTTTATTAAATAGCTACGTTAATAAATACGGGCGGCGGTTAGCATTGAAAGGAGCGGAACGTTGTTTATAGTTTCTTCTTTGGTCATGTCACCTAAACCGACATTTGAAGATGCTGTCTATAATAAATATAACGACCACGCCTGAGTATTGCTTGCATTGCATGCAGGAGATGTTTTATAATAATCAGAAAAAGGAATATAACAGAAGCAGGTAATGCTTGGAACCACATGTTACTGCCAATTCCTGAGAAGAAGATTTTGTTTCTTAGCTAAAAAGAAGAAACGTGTACGCCATTTTCAGACAAAAAGAAGCTTTTATTACATAAATTTCTACTGATCATGAACAGTTTGTTCTCTTCCATTATTTTAAGTCTCGCAGGAGAAGCCAAAAAACCTTGTTTTCTCAGTAGAAAGTGTTGTACTTAATTTAGACCGTAGAACAAGAGTCAAAACAAAATATATATGATAAAGGATTGGTTTTTGGTAGTTGTCCTTTGGAAGTTTGTACCACTTGCCAGCAATAATGAAGAAGGGAATTTTTTGATGGGGATGAAGTTTTGTAAGATATGTGGATTAAATAATTTCTTTTGCACTAAAAAAACATAAATCATATGTTACACTACAAATTGTATCTCCGGAACAAGTCGAAAGTAACGAGAATTACTTAATATGATAAATTATTGCTTTTTTTCTAATTATAAGGTCACAGATTCTAATTACGAAAATAATCTCTTTCTGAAAAATTACAAAAGTAAAGTTACGTATATTGATGGCCTTTCTTCAACCCTCGTAAAGCAGAAAACTTTGTGGATAAAAAGATAAATGCTTTATTAACATGATCCTCTTTGGAAAAAATATAAATATCCTATAGCTCTATCTAAAAGAAAATCCCTAACATTTTCTTTGGACACAAATGAGGCAAAGGTCCCTTCAAATGTGCATAATTATGATAGATATCATGTTTGCCCTAAATTTGAGTGCAGATTCGATATGGGAAACCAACAACTCACCCCACCTCTTATTTCTTTTAATAAGAAAAGAAAGAAAAGAATGTGTTTTGACATGTATGAAATAACACTGATTTATTGAGACGAAAGGACAGAATATAACAAAGAAAGGGGCGTTGTGTTGAGTGTGTGTAGGGAAGGGAGGGGTTGTCTTGTACTGGATGAACTGAACAAGGGAATAAATGGGGGTGATGCAACCTAGCAATACTATTCATCGAACCTCTGCAAATTATTGGCAAACATATGGCCCATCACGTGCTTCGCCGTCTCATTGCATTATTTGTCCAAATCCCATATGCATTAGACACCAGTCAACTCAAACATATGAGCTCGTAGATCCTTGTAAGAATGTGGGAATGTGACCCCCCGCCCCCCCCACACACACAAATAACTCCAACATACCATCTGTACAGGAAGAATATACCGCACGTTGTTTTACAACTCAGGTTTCGCTACTTTCCGTGTTCCTTAGCCTTTGCAGGGTAGTTGATAACGGTCTGTTTCTTTAGTTTCATTAAGTTCTATTCACTTTAGTTACCTATAAGCGATGCTCAAAACCCTCTATGCAACATTGTTGAAAGCCAGTTGTCCCCATCCCCATGGACCTGGAGAATAACTTCCTAATTTTGTAAGAAGTAAATAATAATAATTGTATCTAAAGAATCAAGTCTCATCTTTTTAACGAAAACAAATAAAATAGAGAGCTTTTCAGGCCTATATCGATCGAAGTGTCCGTTCAATAACACCAAAAACTGAGGATAACATGCTAGAAGAAATATGTATAGATCAAGCACCAAATGTTACAATCCAAGGTGTTAGTGTAATCAATTTGTACACAAGGAACATACTCAAAAATAAATTTAAGAAAGCTACAATGTCCGTCTGGTTAGACAAGCTCTTCCTGGAGCACAGGAATAAGCAGTAGGCATCATTATTATCTGGTGCTTGGGTCGATACCTGGCTTTTAGGTTCAAAAATGGCATCTTTACAAATTTTTCCCTCATGCTACCCATAACTGTGATGAGTATCTGTAAACATGAAGGAAACCTCCTACCAGCTGCTTGGCATTTACAGTAAATTTCTTGTACTTACAGAGACCAGACAAATATGAAATTCACCTCAGAAAGTTTCCCCCCATCAGCACCTTGGTTCCTGCTTCAATTGGATCCCAGAAGGCGAGCCAAACATCATTGACTAAAAACACAAAGAAAAGCAATTAGAGAATATCTGCAAGTAATTTTTGCGATATGGATGAAAAAAAAGTGTGTGAAAGCCTGTCAACAGGAACACTGGTGTTTTCATCTGCCTGAACTCACAACCCAAAGTGGTTCAGTGTCTCTGTGCATATCTTTTACTTTAAATTAATCTAGCTAATATCATTAAAGCACCGGACCAAATTAGAGTCTAATTACAGCTCATCCTAATATAAACACGGAATAATCACAAGGACAATACCTGTGTAGTGTTAGGTAATATACTGTTCGCAAGCTCCTCATCAATGCATACAGGAAGAGGCAGCATTTGACTCATCATGCCAGGCGTGTGTCTCATGCTGCAAAGATCATAGTAAAATTTTCCACAACATAAGCAACAAATAAGTCAAAAATATAGAGGCAATTGGCAGGACTGGATGAACTTGAAGAAGTTTAGAACATTTACGTACTCATTGAGGATGGTAGTAATATTGTTCCTAGCACAACAAAAGAGGTTGATGTTATCGTGCAACTGTAGGCAAAATGCAACATATTAACATCACACTCAACAATCATGAGTTGTCTTGCATAATGACGGATCATGTAAGAACAAATGTTCAGTGAGAAGTAAAAGGATTTAATTCTGAAAAACTATTAAAAATAGAATTACTTTAGCTACTCATATCGAAGCAAGGGAAACAAATTTCCATTTTCATCCACAAAACATGATTTAACTAAAATATTAGAAAACAGACACTAAGCTGCTGCACGACATCAGAAACGATTCTCACCTAAAATGCAATTATACCACAAAATAACATGTCTTTTCTACTATGGAGAACAAAGTTTTACGGTACATTTAAATCTGGCCGTTATATATTTCAAGTATTTCATATTCATATCATGTAGTGACTTCTTTTTCGTTTCCACTCTTTCTAATATTTCTTATTTACCTAGAGGAGACATTAAATTCAGGTTTTATAAATGGATAGACATCAGCTCCCACATTTTCAGTCCGTCCTGCATTTCAACTTCTTGTTTCCATCAGTATTTTCAAGGGCATTATTATTTTCTAGATTTCAATGATGGGACTTAATACGGATTCCATTTCTAAGCCAAGTAAACTCTCCTAGAATCATTGAAGGACTCGGCACAAGATGACAGCAATATCACAGCATTAGTTCGGTCGTATGGTTGGAAAATGTCTCATTCGTTTCATTTCACTATTGAGAAATATGCTAACATCACTTCATAATCTACTGGTACATAAAGTGACGGGATGTTTATAAAATGCTCAACAGGAAAAAATACAAATAAAAGCAGCAACACCAAATTTGTTTGCACATCATGGTTAATTAAATAAAGCTAGATACAATTTTAGCAAATAAGCAATGCATATTCACCTTAAACATAGAAAGGTTAGCTGTAATTTGGCTAAAAGCTTGAGCATTCTGTTCCAGAAGATGCTTAGCTGTAGCACTTATTCCTGAGACCACAGAAGTAAGCAAAAACACCAGTAAGCACAACCTCCTTTTTCAGTCAAAATTCAGAAATTTAAAGAACTTAAGGTAGTATCCAGTCCAGAAAAGTCCAAATGAGTATCGAATAGCAGAAACAGAGCAAAAATGAAATTTCTCTTTTGAGATAATCAAACAAAGATGATGAATTTATTGGACAATAAACAATACTAAAGACACTCAAACACAGAATTGCCAACAAAGTAACTCTTGTTGACCATCCTCTCAACATATTTCACTTAAATTTTAGTACCCTTTTGAAAGATATTCTACACAGAACCTTTTTCTAGTTCTAAAGTCTGCTAGTAATCAGCCAAAAATGGATGTAGTCAATGAACAAGGCTGATCAGTTAAGGGTAAGACTGTGTATTACTGGATCTCTCCAGACCCCACATCTCAGCGGAATTTTTACTAGGTGGTGTTGTCGTTTTTAGTGAACAAGGGTAAAGGGTATAGTCACAACATGGATCACACAATATATAGTTGTAAAAAGGTAATATTTGTTTGCCCAGAAAATGCAACTTGGCCAAAACAAATTTTGGAACTCAGACACAAAAGTAAATTCTCTATAAATTTCTAGCAAAAACTCGTATACTTTAGTTTAAAATGTCTTCATCCCAATCTCTTCGCACTCCAGGCCAAACAGCCTTGCTAGAAAAACAGTCCTGATGATATTCAATAGTGTCCCATAATGAAAGACAACCAAAACAACTCAGACAAAGAATGGTTGTCCTCAGATAGAACAAAAGTAACCCAGATAAAAATTCTGCTTCTTTGAGATTGGAGGACAGAAAATTAGTTCTTAGTCATTGATAATTGTGATATCACGACTAAGAATGAACTTAACAAATCCAGACTAATACCAATCAGAGAAGAAATGGAAACCACAAACTATGGAAAAGCATTTGATTTTATGACGAATTTATGCTGTATCTCCGTGTGTGTGGTTGTTATGCTAAATTTGCATTCTTCTAAAGCATTGATTCAGCAGTGAGGAACGTATACCTAGAAAGTCCAAAATTAGAGTGCCAGAGAGGGAGATAGAGGTGACTTTTTGACAGCAGAATGAAAGCTACTTAATGCAAAAGAACACACTCAATAATGGAGACCTTGAATGTAAGTTACTTAATTCAATAGAGAAACTGACTGAAGTCAATAATGGAGATATTGAATGAAATGTTCAGGATACTAAATTTATTACCTTCAAATAAGATTGGCTCTCTCCTCTCCATATGGTGTAACAGAAGAGGATATCCAGCAATGCTCTGTGGCAGAGTAGAAGTCATATTTATATTCGTAGATGATTCCACCAGCTTATCCTGAAGAAGAATAAACTTAAGAATACTGGTTCTTCAATCAACACGACATCCTAAGCACATTGATTGATTCAATGAATTAAATACATTCACTACTTCTAATAGAAAATTAAAATCTTACGAACCCAGTTAATCTGTACAAAAAAATCATCCAGCAATAAAATCAGAACTCTGTTGCCAAATGTTGCAAAACTACTATAAACTATATGATAGCAGCATGACTCAAGAATCCTTGCGTGACGGACTAAAAACAGAATCATACGTATCAAGATGCTTAATAACAGAGATGTCATATTTTACACACTGAATTGCCCAGCAGATTGTCACCATCCAAGTTGACTTCAAAACAAAGCAAATGATCCTACTGTCCTATCTCATAACATGGCATCCTATGGTTGGTCAACAAACTTTACCTCATACGCCCATACTGACAAGATTGAGATCATGAAACCCAAAATTACACGATGAAAACATTTAAATTTTGTCTCTATCTGACATATAGTTCAAAATGAAGACGATCTAACCAGACATGCATACAAATATATCGAGACATTGAATTAAGTGCCGGTTCAATACTAGAAATTTGGGATCTTGGGGTAAATCAACAAGCCATGTATCAAGTGCCTGATCTATCAAATAGAAGTTTAAGAAGTTTAAAAATTCAGATAAACATGGATGAGAAAGTTCACTAATTCCATCCCTCCTTCCACCCAACCCTACACTGCTCGTGATATGGGGTGACATTTTGTAGCCTCCAATAGAACATATCCTAAAAGATGCACAATTCCATGATACCAAGTGTTTGACCCTCATGTATGCTCTAAATTTGATTTAAAGAATTTATTACTACGAAAAATATATGTCGCCTGAACCAGCTCAATATCTGGTCATTCCTTTTTCTGTTCAATCAGACAGTTCTGTCAAAGTCTAACAACATTGCCTCACCAGTTTCTTTGGTAACTTTCTTAAATTCCATGCAACTTTCTTTTCAATGCATTCAACTATAGTAAAAAGAACATGCAAAATACAGAAAAAATGATAAAACAGCAAATTTATTTGCCAAAGAATCCTGCGTACCTTACGATTACTGACCTTTTTTCCTGCATGGCATTCCTCTGCTTTCCTTCTCTTTCTCTGCAAGAGGTTTTCATTATTACATCAAAACCTAAGAGCTTGATAATCATAGATGCTTTCCAGTAATGTGAATGTTAAAGTACTTTGGAATCATGAACTTTCTGTTGGAGACACAAAGATATTACCGATAAATTTAAAATTTGGTGTCGATTAATGCTTTTCTTTTCAATTTGTAAAGCAGTTGTTGGTCAGTACTTTAAGCTCCTCATCAAAAGGTTTCATTTTGTAGCGCATTTATTCATGCAGTCACCAATAGTCACAGTTTAGATGTAAGGCATGTAGGTACGTGGGGCTTAGAAGGGGGGAAAGGGATGATCTGAGATAACAATAAAACAACAATCTAGTAACTCCTTGATTTTGGAAAAGACGATTGAGAAAATTGCAATACATTATTTACAAAGTATTGAAGTTATGAAAATTTAAAACTCAAAAAAGAGAACTAAATATGAATCTCAATACCAAAGTTTAAAATTCAAAAGCAGAAACATTTAGCATCATAGCACGATAAATATGAAACCACCTTTATATAAGAAGGATCTAATACAGTATAGAAAGTATCAAAAGCGAGTATCTATGGGAAAAAAATAATAGCCTACCGTCATCCACCTACACCTCAATGCAACATCACGTACAGTTTTGTCACGCAATGTGGCTGCAATCTTTACATACTTCATAATACTCGGTTCATCCGCATATCTGAATATTCAAGTATAAATGCGTCATAAAAGGACCAAAAGGTAAATTAAGTTGCAAACTCAGAAAGGTAAATGAAATTATGCTAATGCTTAAAGTTGGAATATACAACATCTTTGCTCACCACATCTTAATAATCTTGTTCAAAAAGCTTGGACACAGATGCTGTGAACCATTGCACCAAATTATGAGCATGCCAGGGACTTACCAGTATCATTTTCTATAGCCTGGCCTTACAAAACCAAATTTCATGTACTTTTGCATCAACAGACCCATAATTTGCTATTTGGATACCAAACAAGTCATCACAGAGGATAGGGAGCATAAATTTAAGATCCTGTGGAAAAGAAGCATCTCCAGAATTGCAAAATCACTGCCTAAGAAAAACTGTCGCTACAACCCATAAAAACCCATATACTTTGAAGACTGCATGAATACCCACATAGCAAATTTTTTAGTTTCGAACTAAGATCGCATTAAAAGAAAACTGGCACCTTTCAGTGATTTCACCAAAGACTTACAAGGAAAGTAATAATGTGTTTAAGAGCATAAAGGAGGAAAAAAACAAAAAAAAGATAACCCCAAAAGAAGCTACCTACTTGAGAAGGCCTTCCTCCAATTTGTACTGTTCCTCAACTGACCACTCAACAGCGAAGCCAGTGTCATGCTTTAACCCAGAAATGGAATCAAGAACAAGAGAAGAAGCACCGGAAGAATTGCTAGTTTGGACCTGAACCAGTCCAGGACTGCTGCTAATCATGCTTGAACTCCCAGGAATCATCATGCTCGCTGAAGAAGTATTAACTGCGCTCATTCCAAAGTAATTCCCCATATGAATCATCTCGGAGGTGCTGTTTATTGCGCCAGATTGAAAAGTTATAGCATGTCGATGAAGAGCAGAATTCAAGGTTCCTTCCTGATGAAACCCCGTGTTCGATTCTGCAGCCATTTTTCTATTAAAAAAGGCCTTACCCTTTATACAACACCATATTCACTCGATAAAACCCATCGACGAAACCAACCAGGAGACTCAAATCAACAGCCTACCCACTTTAAATTAACTCCCAAAAAACTCTGTAAACGAAACCAAATATCAAAAAGATGAAGCAAACACCGCTTAATTTACAGTCCAAACAAGAGAGAAAAAAAAATCAGCCAACAACACTAACGCACCAATATCTAAAAAACCCCACCAAACAGAACCCTAGATTCCCTCAATATATACGAGAAAGAACTCGGGTTTACACTTCTGACAGAATCTATTAATGTCCAACGAAACAAGTCTCCAAAATGGCATAAAAAGAGGGTTTCGAAAAACAGAACTCAGAAGGAAAAAGAAAAGAACGGACGTGTGGTGGTGAGGGAGATAGAAAGAAAGAGACAGACAAAAAGAGAAAAGAGGAAAGATTGATGTGGGGTTTTACCTTTTTGAGTACTCTACTCTCAGCCGAAGCCCTAATTGGGCTTATTTCATCATGCACAAAGCTCTAAACTTTTTCTCTCACTATCTCCCCCTGCTCTCTCACCCACAAACTCACTAAACAAAACACACTGTACATGGCTGTCGCTACTCTGAGCTCATACTTTTTGTGGGATGTTTCTCTCTCCAACTCATTCTCTCTCTATCTCTGGACATGCCAGAAAAGAAAACCCTCTTTTTTTGTGTTTTTCCTGTTTTTCTTCTCCGAAAGTTCATCCATACTAGAGATAATGGATAAAAGACAGAGCTATAATAATTAAAATATTTCTAATAATTAAATTTTATTTATTAATTTATATACAATTTTGAACCAACCGGTAAGCGAGTTTTTGACATTTTGTTAATATAATAGAATTTATAAAAATATAAAAGTCACAATAAATCATAAATATATATTATTATTATTACAATTGGGTTGATGTTACATCAGATCTTGGAATTCAGCAACAGTGCGAATCCCAATAAGCATTTGATGCCAATTATTGTGGAGTCTCCACTCCACATCAACTTATTTCTTTTCGCTTTGTATTTTATTAGTTCCTGTTATAAAAGATAGAAATAATATGGTGTGTCACTAATTTTTAATGCACCGCTAATTATTAATGCACCACTTAATTATTAGTGCATCAAATATACTACTTAATAGTTAGTGTGCCACTTCTATTATTATGATAGTATTTTATTAGAAATTTTGTACTATAAATAGAAGGGTTAACTTGATGTATGATATACCAATTTATAAGAAGAATTCTCCTCTCTCAAATATTCTTAAGTTTTAGTTTCGGTTTTATAACACGTTATCAGCACGAAGCTCTAATTTCTAAAATTCGGCTTATCAACATCAAGCAATCGTAAGGTTCTTCCGTCTACCTACATCGAACAAACGTTCTTCGGTTTACGTACATCAAACAAACGTAAGTTCTTCCGTTTATTTATATCAATCCTACTTACGATGTTGTTAAATTAAAGTT
>JANZXV010000003.1:5414913-5427342 GCA_027576455.1 Erythroxylum roigii
GTGATGTATTGTAAGCACTGTTTGAGATGTTGTGTGTGAACTAGTCTGATTTGATTGTACTGTCTTGGGTGGCATCCACATATCCTCCCAAGGGGTATTTGGGTGTTACAATACCTCTAATGTTGCTTTACAAGTCTTTGGTCCTGCAGGAACAGAAGAAAGCAAGGAGTCACATTTCCAAATTACATATACACAACCATACATGGAGTTCATAGGTAATGTAAGCACTGCCTTTGAACCTTTTTCTTATGAGACAACATGTAAATCAAAGGAATGGAGGGACTCAATGGATTCACAGTTGACAACCCTTGAGGACAACCAAACTTGGGTGTTGACAGAATTGCTTAAAGGAAAGCGAGCTATAGCATCAAAGTGGGTGTATAAAGCCAAATACAAACCAGATGACTCAGTTGACAAATTAAAATCAAGGTTGGTAGCCAAGGATTTCAACCAACGAGAGGGTGTGGACTACTCAGAGGTATTTTTCCCTGTGACTAGAATTGTCACAATTAGAACTTTCCTAGCTATAGCAACAATTAGAAAGTGGCCTATAATACAGTGTGACATCAATGATGCCTACCTACATGGTCACCTAGAAGAGGAACTTTACATGATACCTCCACAAGGATACACAAAGGCCAAGGCAGGGGAAGTATGCAGGCTACTAAAATCAATTTATGGGCTTAAACAAGCAGGCAGACAATGGCACAAAGAGTTGACTACAACACTAAAAACTTTAGGTTTCAACAAGGCAGAAGCTGACCACTGCTTGTACACTAAAGGCCAAGGGGAGGAATTTACTGTCATTATCATCTATATAGATGATATTCTCCTCACTGGTACAAACGAGACACTTCTAAACAACACAAAACAAGCTTTATACAAAAAGTTCTCAATCAAGGACCTGGGATATGCTAAGTACTTCCTAGGGGTTGAAATAGCAAGATCAAAAGAAGGCACAATACTCAGTCAAAGCAAGTACGTGAGGGACATCTTACAAGAAACAGACATGCTAGATTGTAAATCATGCACAACATATATAGCCCCAGGCAGTAAGCTTACCATCGACGAAGGTGAGCCCCTTAAGGATCCGGAACGATACAAAAAAATTGTAGGTTGATTACAGTATCTGAACTTCACCATACCAGACCTTGCCTACATTACACAACAATTGAGTCAATTCATGAAAACACCAAGGAAATCACATTAGAAAGCCGTAAAACATGCCTTAAAATATCTAAAAGGAACACAACATCAAGGTTTATTTTACGCATCACACTTTTACGCAACACACTCAACCCTAGAACTCACCGCTTACTCGGATTCAGACTGGGCAAGTTGCGTCTACAGCAGGCGATCCATGACTGGGTTCTGAGTGCTCCTTGGCGATTCACCTATTTCCTGGAAGATAAAGAAACAAATGACCGTAAGCAGATCGTCAGCGGAAGCAAAATACCGAAGTCTCGCTTCATCAACATGTGAACTAAGATGGATCGTACACCTATTGGGGTATTTTCAGGTGAAAATCGCAAAAGCCATACCTTTGTTCTGTGATAACCAAGCGGCGATCCATATATCTCGGAACCCTATCTTCCCCGAAAGAACGAAGCACCTGGAAATTGACCTCTACTTGGTTCGCGATGCAGTAAACGAAGAATTTCTGGATCTCCAACATGTTCACAGCCAATAGCAACTGGCCGATCTCTTCACGAAGCCTCTCCCCGCGCGAACGTTCAGAGCCCTAATTTCCAAGTTCGGATCCGTGCGTTTCCTCCGAGTCTCCGACTTGAAGGGGGTGTTAAAGACTGGGTCGATTATCCTATGGGCCAGACGGGTCATGGGTTCACACAAAAAGACCCATCACCCATTATACCTTCAACCTGAACCCACGCTTCACTCTTACATCAGTAGCACACAAACTTTTCACATAGCTCAGTGACCCACTATGCACCACGACTGCGCAATATCCTTTTATTCTTTTGCTTTGTTTGTTATGATTCTACAGCTGTAAATACAGTTATAAGTACAACAAACAAATAGCCAATAGAATTTTGTTCCTTTCTAGTATAAGTAGACATCCTATGTACATACACTTTTGGTGGTGAATTAAATAAAAGAAATTTACACCAACTTTTCAAAACTATTGTATAATCTTTATTGAATGCTTTACCTCTCAATTAGTTTACTAATAAAATTTTATCATCCAGTCCTTCAAGTCTTAGAAACCTCTTCCATCTCTTATTTTTAGCTTATACATATGAGTTTTATGTTTTTCTTAAGACGTCTTAAAACTTGAGAACATGTTCCTTCTGCCATATTATGAGGACTGACTGCTCTAGTACCAAATTATTATGTTATTTAATTTTCAAAATTTTGTAAATTATATTTTAAATAAATTATTTAATAAATCAAAGACTTGAATTTTAAATTTTAATTTAAATGAGATTTATAAATTATTAATAACCATTCTTTTTAGGATTAATTATGATTAAATTTTTTTCGTTTAAGTTTTAATTTTTAAACATTATCATGTACCCTTTACATTTTTAATTTTTGATAACCCCCCACATTTTAAGGTTAAGGCGAATCATATTCATAAGACAGTTTAGTAATTTACTTCGCGACTGTATAGAACTACTACGTGGGATGATGTGGAACAGATAATCCTCATGTTCCAAAGTCATCCACGTGGAATGTATTTAGTGGCACCTGCGATCCTAACATGCACGACAAATCCACGGGACGATAAGGTACACGCAAAATTACGTACTACTAGACTACCGAACTTCGCCGTTCTAACACGGAATCATCCTGGAATCTCTTTTCTTCTAATATGGCTGTTCCAGGTTCTCCAGATTGGTCAGTGGCTTCAAAGAAATCTTGCAGAAGAACTTGCAGAGCCATGAATTGTTTAGTCCCCACCTATAAAAGCCGTCCTTTTCTAGCTTTCCCAGCTTCGAATAGTATAGTTTGTCATGCCAAATCTTCGAGTTGCCCATCTCCCAGCTTAGAAGAGCAACCCAAAACAGAGTTTCCTATTATCAACTTGGATTTGAGACTCCAGGATTCTCAGCCTTTTGCAACATCAGATTCAGAGATTTCAAACCAGTTTTTATGCGGGGTACTCAATGATCCACTAACGCAAGGGGTTGCCTATGAATACTACAAGAAAGTCAAAGAAAGGAAAGAATTCGAGCCAGAGAGACCAGTGCTAAAGCTGCTACTAAGGTATCTGGTACGTTCAAAGAAGTGGAGCTTGATTGAGTCTGTCTTTCATGATTGCCAGCAGTACAATGTCTTTCCTGATGGTTATACTTGCTCGAGACTGATTGGTATCTGTGTTAAGGCCAGGAAGTTTAGGATGGTAGAGACTTTGCTTGAGGCTTGTAAATCTGATAGGGTAATTGCTCTGTTTTCTTTTGAATCAGCAATGAGAGGTTACAACAAACTGCACATGTACAGACAGACTATCCTTGCGTATGAGAAAATGAAATCAGAAGGCATTCTCATGAACTCAAGGTGTTATTGCCACATAATTAAGGCATATCAGAAAGTTGGTGATGTTGATAAAGTTGTCGCTTTGTTTCAGGAGTTCAGGAGTAGAAATTTTAGTTCAAAGCTAGTTACAGGGCAAGTTTACAAGATGCTGTGCGAGTCCTTGGGAAAATCAGGCCGGCCTTTTGAAGCTCTTGAGTACTTCAGGAACGTCACAAAGGAAGGGATTAGCAAGGTTGAATCTCCAATTTACTCTTCCTTAATTTGTTCATTCGCTAACATGAGAGAAATAGATGTAGCCCAAGAGCTGTTTAAAGAAGCAGAAGAGAAGAAAATGCTAACAGACCCTGAAGTTTTTCTAAAGCTGATACTGATGTACATAGAGGAAGGAATGATGGAGAAGACTCTTGACATTGTTAGGATCATGAAGAAAACAAGCCTTAGGATGTCTGATTGTGTTTTCTGTGCAATTGTCAACGGCTTTGCTAAAAGGAAAGGTTTTCCAGCAGCGATTAAGGTTTATGAACAGCTGACTTCTGAGGGTTGTGAACCAGGTCAGGTCACCTATGCTTCTGTGATTAATGCCTATTACAGAAGTGGGTTTTACTCTAAAGCCGAAATGGTTTTCTTAGAAATGGAGCAGAAGGGGTTTGATAAGTGTCTTGTGGCATATTCCACCATAGTTGCAATGTACGGGAAGACAGGGAGGCTAAGAGATGCACTCAGATTGGTGGCCAAGATGAAATTAAAAGGGTGTGAGCCAAATGTGTGGATCTATAACTCTCTGTTGGACATGCATGGAAGAGTCAAGAATTTGAGGCGGGTGGAGAAACTGTGGAAGGAAATGAAGAGAAGGAAAGTGGCCCCTGATAAGGTGACTTACACGAGTGTTATAAGCGCTTATAATAGAGCGGAGGAGTTTGAGAAGTGTGTGAATTTCTACAATGAGTACAGACGAAACCAAGGTGTCATCGACAAGGCTATGGCAGGTATTATGGTTGGAGTTTTCTCCAAGACTGAACAAGTCGACGAATTGTTGAAACTTCTTAGGGACATGAAGTCAGAAGGGACACCATTAGATAGGAGGTTGTATCTTTCTGCTTTGAACTCATTGAGAGATGCCGGGCTGCTGATACAGACCAAATGGTTGCAAGAGAGCTTTGAAGCTAAGCACGTTCTGAGATGACTGGTGGATGATCTCTGGAAACGCCATAGTTGCGGGTACAATATTTTGCTATTTTTGTCTATTCTCTGTATCTTTCCCCCCAACTCTTCTCCTGCCTGAAATAGGGCATGTACATAAATGGCAACTGGCTGAAATTCATCAGTAATGCATTTGCAAATCAAAAGTGATTATATTGAAATTTTGGGAGTCACGCATATAATTATGTTTCTATTAAATCAGAAAACATGTTTCACTCCTTTTCATTCTTGTTAAAGTAAAAGATGCTAGGAAAGTAATCAACTGGTTAAAAGGCTTTACAGCACCAGAAGATTTTACTAGTTAGAATGAAAGTCCCTCATTCACAATGTATAAAGAAAAAGTCATTAGTTTGCTAAAGACTACATTTTCTTACACACAAAATGCTGAAAGGTTGTCCCTTTTCAAGGATGTATTTTTGCAAAAAGGAAGATAGGTTCTTTCGAGTTACACCAACATAGCTTAAAAAATGTAGATCAAAATTGCAAGTACATATGAATTCTTATTCTTTTTGCACCACCATTCATGAGAGAGATTCTGGAAATGAACTATATGACTTTCACCATTAACTAGAAAATTTGGGAGGGATCAAGAGGCAAAAAGGGTACATGTACTGTATGTAAATGGACAATGTGAAATGGTATTTACCTTGACCGTATGAAGATCAGTTCTCTACTCCTTATTCATCTCTATTAAGGTTTCAGTTATGTTTCAGTATCAATATCAAGTCTTCTTCAATTAAGAGTAAATCACTGAACACAAACTACAAGAAGTTCCCCATCAAAACCTCAAACTATGCACCCAAATCTTATTGTTCGAATCTCCAAAAACCCACAAATTAAAATTACTTACCCTCTTTAGAACCAAACATCTTCGTCATTGACAATGGGGTTCTCAAGCGCCCATTCACCTCAAACTTCTAAGGAGAAAGCTCACACTACGCAGGAAGCTCCTCTTTTGCGTCCTCATTCCTATCAAGCAAACTATAAACTACAACTCTACAGAAATAATACGGTCCTCTTTGGACAACTCATGATAACTCTTCGAAGCCTTGTCCACGTTCTTTTGCAAGGATTGCATTCCTGCCACAATCAACCTCACGTCCCTTGGTTCTTTCCCTTAATTTCCTCATGGACAATGTGTCTAGAGCCTCCTACAGCAAGCTAATTACTACGTTCCTTTCTCCGCAACGGTCCATTAGGAGATCGTTCTCAAACAAAGCCTTAAAAGACAATAGATTCAAGTGGAAAAATTCCTCAAACACTTGGCGCACCATCTGAGTTTGACCAATTTGGTTAAAAAACCTCGCGAACTCCCATTTCACCACCAACAGCTACGCCGCGACCAATCGCTCTAACAACTTCAAACTCCCTCTCGTCGTTTCCACCATTTTCGAGCTTTTTCCGCAAAAGGGTCTTCAGCGATTCAAAAGATAGTCTCTTTTAACTTCGAGCACTTGCGCAAAAGTTAGCTCCACAAGAGTTGCTGAAGATTCGATATTGGCCAAAAAAACGGAGAATTGGCAGCCTTATAAATGGTGGCACCAATCAAGATTACGGCTTTCGCAAGATTCTTTTGGCGAATTGAGGAAGCTTTCAAGAAATCAAATGGCCGGTATAGAAGAGCAGTGGGTTCCGTTTTTTAACGAATAAAATCGTTACTGACAAAATCATAATATTCTGAAATTAAAAAGATACTGTTCGGACTAAAATACCCTCAACACTACGATCCCTCGTTCTTTTATTTCGTTCTTTCACCAACTCTTCTTCTGTTTTCTTCCCGCCGCTTTCCTTCTTCTCTCCGAGTCTCGCCGGAAACTTACCGAAGTCAATCGATTTTTAAACGGTTTTGTGGGATTGGAAAGCAATTGGTTTGATTCACTTTCAAATTGAAGCGAAAGCGACGTTGAACCTCGGGTTTCACTCTTCTCCTGACAAACGTTGTAATATTGGTGAGGACCTCGTCTCTTGCTTTAGTTTTCGACATGTTAAACATGTTTTCGTTAAAACTTATGGCTGAAAATCGGATTAAAGGAACATTATCGTTTGCATGTTTAACTGACAATTTGAAGATTTCTGTCTTTTGCAAATTTCGTATTAACCACTGACGGCGTAATTTTATTATTAGGAGTATAAACATTAGTTACACGTGGAAATTAGGGAGAGCTTGAAATGGCTGTTGACGAGAAAGAGACTTCCCTTGAGCAAGAAGAAGCTATTGAAGTGGAAGAGAAAGACGAAGAAGCTATTGAAGTGGAAGAGAAAGAAGAAGAAGCTAACAAAAGTTTCAAGGATTTGGGGGTATGCGAGCAGTTGGTGGAAGCTTGTGATAATTTGGGTTGGAAAGCCCCTACAAAGATTCAAGTGGAAGCCATTCCTCATGCGCTTGAAGGTATGTAATATGATATAATAAGCAAAGTTAAAAGTAAAGAAACAACATTTCACTTTATTATATTCAGAGTTTGTTGATTCGTTCTGATATGCTTGCTTCTGTTATAGGAAAAGACTTGATTGGTCTTGCACAGACAGGATCAGGTAAGACGGGAGCTTTTGCGCTTCCCATACTACAAGCACTCTTGGAGTCTTCACAAAAGTCTGTGCAAGCTTTCTTTGCTTGTGTACTATCCCCTACAAGGTCTTGCTTCCATTTATTTTAATTTTAAGTTCATCTACCTTTATAAAATATATCATGTTCTAAATTTCAGCTTATGCTATGTTACTAATCATTTCTGTGTTATTGAAGGGAGCTGGCTATTCAAATAGCTGAGCAGTTTGAAGCTTTAGGATCAGGCATTGGTGTGAGATGTGCAGTGGTAAGTTTTCTCAATCTAGATTCTTCTCGTTTGATCTTGGGCTTTTTGTTTGATGAATTGGAAGGATCTCTACTTGTTGCAATAACTATTTTTGTGTGTATGTTGATGCACTTGTCTGTTATAACAGAATTGATTGCTATCTTCTAATGTCTATAAGCGATTGTAAAGTTTAACTCCAGATCATTTATTGATTTGTTTTGTTTCTGTGTGTACTTTTCTTCCATAGCTAGTTGGAGGGGTAGATATGGTGCAACAGGCTATTAACCTGGGAAAGCGACCACACATCATTGTAAGCTTCTGTGAAATTATGAGTGGACTTTGAAATATTTATGCCTCCCAATCAAACATGTCTTGTGCACGTGCTTGGGTGTTTAGATAATTTTCTTCGTTGATGAATCAAGTGAATGAGGAAGATGTTTATCTGTCGAATTCCTTAGGTTGGGACACCTGGACGCCTTGTGGATCATTTGTCAAATACAAAGGGCTTTTCTCTCCGCTTGTTAAAATACCTGGTATGATCTTTTTCTTTTTAGCTCAAGCAATCAGATTCTTAGAATTATTATGTACTTATTTGCGACTTTACTTTGGATTCTTCTTTCTTAACTACATTATTGTGGTAGGAATGTCACAGCTGTGTAACTTTTACATATGCCTCAATAGATGCATTAAGTTTTGCGAAATAGATTGTGTTTCTTTTTGTATTCCTATAAATTAGTCCCGACTTCTGAAATGACCACAGGAAGCATGACATAATTGGCTATTTTCATTCAAAGAAGTAGGGAAAAGAAGGCATCCATGTCTAAATTGTAAATGGTATTGGTAGTATGATGACATATATAAAGGTCCTTTTTCATCTAATTTGTTATGGGATGAAACTTATACACATCTTGATTAACTTTCTTCCTTGAATTTGCACTTTTCAACTAATTTAAGTTGAAAAGCGTGATTGAAGGCACAAGCCCTGTGAAGTTCTTTTCCTTTTGATAAATGAATTGGCCATTGATGGAACTAGAGGAAAACTTTGATGTTCCGAAATGATTAGTGCT
This sequence comes from Erythroxylum roigii, assembly GCA_027576455.1. NCBI lineage: Eukaryota > Viridiplantae > Streptophyta > Magnoliopsida > Malpighiales > Erythroxylaceae > Erythroxylum > Erythroxylum roigii. Next base: position 5,423,468 of record JANZXV010000003.1, read on the forward strand.
CTTCTTGTTATACATCTAGTTGCCTTAAAGTGCTTCACCTGGATGAAGCAAAAATTCTAAATTTCCATGTATCCTTGTGTACTTTTGGATACTAATTTTCTCGGTTTATGGTGAATAGGTATTAGATGAGGCAGACAGGTTGTTGAATGAGGACTTTGAGAAATCACTTGATGACATTCTAAAGGTTATTCCACGGGATAGGAAAACATATTTATTTTCTGCAACTATGACCAAAAAGGTATGAACAGGGCACATTTCAATAACAACCTTTTCTTCCTTATCCTGATCTGTCATTAGCATTTGTTTACATGTCCTAGTATGTGGAGCTTTTTACATTTCTTTGCAGCATGTTCTGTACTTTTGAACACACATAGAGATGTACTCTAGTAGATGAAATGATGGTCAAGAGTAAAGGTTTGTCATGTATGCTGGCTAAGGTGTTCAAACTTCGGGTGAAAGTAGTTAGTTAACCACATTCTTTACTCCTGGTTATTATGCGGATGAAGACACACGCACACATATATTATGAAGTTCAGAGTTTAAATATTTGATGCATGGTGAGGCATGACATGTTTGCTTCGAGGAAAGAAACAGTTTATGAGCTGCAAATTTCAATAGAATCTTCTCATTTTGAGTTTGATACAAATTTACTAGTTTACTATAAACTAGAGAGTCAATGAGTGTAGCTTTAAATATATCATCCTACTATTGTTAAACAGAAATAAAGCAAAATGATTAATTCAATTAATATAGTTTTATTGCCAAATTTAGACGCAAACGAATTTATCGCAGAATGCTGTAAGTCTGATCCAAATTTTTACTGTCCAGGTGAAGAAGCTTCAGAGAGCTTGCTTAAAAAATCCTGTGAAGGTATGTAGCAGCTTTTCAATCAATGTATTCTTCCCATGTTCGTTCTCATACTTAGTAATGCTTGTGAATATTTCAAAATTTTCAGATAGAAGCAGCTTCTAAGTATTCCACTGTTGACACACTAAAACAGCAGTATCGCTTTCTTCCTGCAAAGTACAAGGTTTGTATTGTTTCTTGCTTGATACATGAAAAAGAGAAGGGAAAGACAAATTGTTTTTAAATGCAAAATTCTGATTGGTTATGGACTGTAAGATACAGCCATCTCACAGCTATAGTCTGAATGAACTCATTTCTTTTTTTTTAGTTCACTAAAGGGGATGAGGTTAATTATTTTGTGAAATCACATGTGCCATCTATAATATGAGTTGCCATATCTTTAGACCCCCCTTATAACCAATATCTGCAAAATAATTGGCATTGTTTTACTTACCTCGGATTTAGATCAACCTAGTGGTGAAGCTTTTGTATTCCTCTCTAAGAATTATTTTTGATAGTTCCATTAAACTTTGTTCTGTTAATCTCATAATTTAATGAGAAGAAAGTAGAAAAATTGTTGCAGCTCTTATAATTAACAATCTTTATATTACCAATAGGAACCCTGGAGCAAAAATTGCTTAACATACTTCAATTCAGCGAAAATTCTCTGTTTTGAGTTATATGTTTACCATGTTTGTAGGATTGCTATCTCGTATACATCTTGACTGAGATGTCTGGAAGCACTTCCATGGTTTTCACTCGAACATGTGATGCAACTACTTTTTTGGCTTTGGCTCTTCGTAATCTTGGCTTACGGTCAATTCCTATTAATGGGCATATGACCCAGGTACTTCTTAATCTACCTAGTGTACTTGTGTTTTGCTTGGTTAAAATTACCCTAATTTTCTTTTTGTCTTCTCATGACAGTCAAAGAGACTTGGAGCCTTAAATAAGTTCAAAGCTGGAGAGTGCAATGTTCTTATATGCACTGATGTTGCAAGTAGAGGATTGGATATTCCATCTGTTGATATGGTTATTAATTATGACATCCCAACGAACTCCAAGGTCAGCCCTGCTTCTTTTATATTATCTATACAAGGGTGGAAGTAGTATACTGTGGTTTTCAATTTCTTAAAAGTTCAAAATCTTGCTACTAATTAGAGTAACTGAGTCATGTTGATCACGTAGTGCTTCTAATTTCCACGGTGAAGAAAATATGTAAAGTTTTGATGTGTTTTAATTGTGTGGCATATTCCAATGACAACTGATTTACACTGTAGAATTTTGAGGTTATTTTGCTCTCGTACTTGGAATAAAACCTAAGGTGCATCATTTTCAGAAAAGATGCAAACATATTTTCCCTTTCTTCCTGAAGTTGCTAGTGATGTACACAAATAATTCTATCGATAACTGACTTTCCACTATTAGTAAAAATTTAGCATTACTCTTAGAACATCTATTTTGCAATAATATTTGTGTGAATTGCAGGATTACATTCATCGTGTTGGAAGAACAGCTCGTGCCGGACGATCTGGCATAGCTATCTCACTAGTGAATCAGTATGAACTCGAGTGGTACTTACAGATAGAAAAGCTTATAGGTAAACGGGACATTTCATGATGTCTCAACGAGGCATTGAGATTTAAACTGATCACACTGGTGTTTACTCTTTTTGTCTCTTGGTATAACGAAAAGCACTGACAGTTTACTCTGTTTCAGGTAAAAAGTTACCTGAATTTCCTGCTCAAGAGGAGGAAGTCTTGCTATTGCAGGATCGTGTGTCAGAAGCCAAAAGAATTGCTGCAATGGTACTGTTTCTGAGTTCTAACACTAATTCCTTTTGATTGAATATCAACTTCACTCCCATCTGTCCAACAAAGGTATAAACTTTCCCCACATCCCGCTCCGTCGGAATAAACCCGAAAAAATGTTGCAGTTCCCCACTCTTTTTTCCATGTTTATTGATATAACATCTGGATCTTTCTCCCGCATTCGCCGGTCAAATTTGGAACATCATGCGCCTTTAGAGTTTTATTGATATAACATCTGGATCTTTCTCCTGCATTTGCCGGTCAAATTTGGAACATCATGCGCCTTTAGTGTTTTATTAGGAGATTCAACTTGTTTGCATGAGGTTTACTACGGAAGCTATTATTTGACCGCCGAGTTATTTGCTTGTCATGTTATTGATTCTATGTTTATGTTAACCAGGATGTTTTTGTTTCACATTATAAATTTTGTATCAAGCCATTGTGTTCCTCTTAACTTAAATCATTTTTAAACTTACGCAGAAAATTAAGGAAACCGGAGGCAGGAAGAGGAAGGGCGGAGGAGGTGATGTTGAGGAAGATGTTGAGAAGTATTTAGGCATCAAGGATAAGAAGTCCAAGAAATTTAGGAAAAAATGAGAGGCTAGAAATGTATCACTTGAGGTAGCAGTCAGCTTTCAGTTTTGCCTGATGAGAATTTTTGTTATGAATTTTGTATTACAACAACAACTCAGTTTATGTTAACCTGAATCATTATTAGGCCTTGATTAAGGTCAAATACTGTTATAGCATTATGATGTAATCCTCTTTTTCTTGGAATTCTGAGTCATATTTTCCTAGAATTTTGTTGCTCTCTCCCACCAAATCTGCTTAGTAAGAAAGTTCTCTTAATCCTAAACATAACAATAAATAAAGTTTATGTTAAATATGTATGGAGATTATTTTTTATGATGTAACAAGAATGGCTTTATGAAAATTAACAATAACCAATAATGTCTACAAAAATTTTATACATTATTAATTTTTCCAAAAATAAAATCATTAATTATGGGACTGTTCAGTTTTATTTTTATTTTTTATTGTACAATTTAGTTTTTAATTTTAGTTTTCTTTTAAATAAAAAGAAAATTTTATTTGGTTAATGTCAGTATAGTTATATTTTTATCACTTATAACAATTATATATTAGATAAAATTTAAAAATAAATTATTTTTATTAAATAAATTTATTTTAATATCTTATATAATATTTATTAGCAAA
>JANZXV010000003.1:5444906-5458527 GCA_027576455.1 Erythroxylum roigii
CTGGGGTATGGGTGGTATAGGCAAAACAACTCTTGCTGAAGCGATTTTTGCTGAGGTTTCGAGTCAATTTGAAGGCCGTTGTTTTGTTAGAAATGTTAAAGCATCGGAGAAGGGAGGCATAGAGAAGTTGTTAGAGCAGCTTATTTCGGATCTATTGGAGGAAAGAGACGTGAAAATTTATACGCCAATCGTCGGTCCTGGACTCTGTTTTTTGGAAAGGTTGAAAAGCAAAAGGGTGTTCGTCGTATTTGACGATGTTTTTGACGACGTGACTGATCGATCACAGTTGGAGTATTTAATTGGAAATCAAAGCTGGTTTGGTGCAGGAAGTAATATAATCATAACGAGTAGAGATAAACAAGTATTCGAAGGAATCAATGGCATTAACATATACGAAGTTGAAGCATTATCTTACGATGAATCCCGTGAACTTTTTGTTTGGAATGCCTTCAAGCCAAAGCAACCTTTGGAAGATCATATCCCGTTGATAGGTTCGTTTATTAATTATGCCGGAGGTAACCCTTTAGCTATCAAAGTTTTGGGCTCCTCTGTTCGTGGAAAAGGGGTGGAGCTATGGAAAGGAGCATTGATTAAATTATCAAATTGCTCTAACAAGAAGATCCATAATGTGCTGAAACTTAGTTATGATGGATTAGATAGAGAAGAGAAGGCTATCTTTCTTCATATTGCGTGTTTCTTTAAAGGTCAGAATATAAACGAGGCAGAAAGAGTATTTAGAAGTTGTGGACTCTCTGCAGATATCGGAATAGGCTGTCTTGTTGACAAGTCTCTGGTGACTATTTCTGAACGTGATAAATTAGATATGCATGATCTGTTACAAGAAATGGGTAGAGAAATTGTTCGTCAAGAATCGAATGATCCTAGACGCCGCAGCAGATTATGGGATGCCGAAGAAATATGTGGTGTGTTTGAAGAAAATGAAGTAAGATTTAAAGCATAAAATTATTATATAGATAAAATATTATGAATTATTTTTTTTATACATATTGATTTCTTGTTAATTAATTATATTTCTTTTTGATCATTATTGCTAGGGAACTGAAGCAATTGAAATTCAAAGTATAAGTCTCAACACGTCTCAAATTAGAGACATAGTATTAGATCCGAATGTTTTCAAGAGAATGCCCAATCTAAAATTCTTAAGGTTTTATACCTTTGGTGGCGAACGAAGTAAATTGCATTTCACTAGAGGTCTCCATTTTCTACCTAGTGGGTTAAGATATCTTTACTGGGATAAATACCCGCTGAAGTCTTTGCCGACTGATTTTGATGCAAAAGAACTTGTTGTGCTTCATCTTCCTGAGAGTAATATTGAGCAGATATTGAAAGAAGTGAAGGTACGTACATATTATCTATATATGCTTAACGGTTTTCTATTTGAAAGAAAGACTGTAATGCGGATACACAACTATCTCCTACTACTTACGCAGGGTGCAGGCAAGCTAATAAAGGCGGCTGCACAATCCCTAATTGAGTCTCCTCTCATATCTCGTGTCATAAATATTGTTTTGGGTAACTTGCCTTTTGGCATTGACAATAAGGTTCCCTCATCTTCTTGTCGATTCTTGAGCAAGATTACATACATGGACATGGAAGGTTGCCAAAATCTGAAGAGTTTTCCGAATAATGTTGATTTACACTGTCTTGAAATTCTTAATCTCACGGGATGTTCAAGTCTGAAGATATTTCCAGAAATTTCAACAAACTTAAGAAAATTGTACGTGGGAGGTACAGCAATAAAAGAAGTACATTCATCTTCAATTGAAGGCCTCAGTAGACTGCAAGAGTTGAATATGGAGTCATGTGAAAAGCTTGAAAGTCTTCCAAGTAACATTTGGATTTTACAAGCTCTTCAGAAACTTAATCTAGAATCTTGCTCAAGCTTAAAGAAATTTCCCGAGATCTTGCAGCCCATGTACGATCTAAGGACAGTGAATTTATCATTTTCAGCCATAGAAGCGATACCGACCACCATAGACAATATGAAACGGTTGGATTGCTTATTTTTGGGAAGTTGTCTCAATCTTACTTATTTTCCAAAAAGCTTTGCTGATTTCACGAGAAGACTTTCTGGCTTTCTGTTCAGTACTCGGTGTAAGCAGCAAAATCTGCAAAACAACACGGCCCGTTCCCAAATTGAACCCGCTCAATGGTTAAAACCGTTGAAACCGGACAACCTTTTGGATTTAGAGGATTCAGAATGTCTCTCTCTCCATATCGTCCATCGTCAATCTTCAGCCTCTTCACAATGCTTTAATGTAAAACTAAGAATAGTGAGAAAGCGTGGGGAGAGTTATGATTATAGGGAATCACGAGTTTCTGCTTCCGTATATTATTTGATAGACTTACCATCTCAACCGTGCTTAAGATCCTTTTCATTCTTTTCTCCGTATTATATTCTGGATCTATCGGACTTGGGCATAGGGAAATTACCAAAGCACCTTGGTTCCCTGGACTATTTGAGGGAGCTTGACTTGAGATCAAATAGTTTTGAGGAGATCCCTGCCAGTATCAAACAACTTTCTCTGTTGGAGTCTCTCCTATTAGATAATTGTCGAAGGCTTCGATTCCTACCACAACTTCCCACCAGTCTATGTCGATTAAGTGTTGCTCGTTGCAAATTTCTCAAGACATTATTGGCCTTTAAACAACCAATCTTTAATGGCGGCCAGATTATGTTCAACTTCGACGGGTGTTCAGAATTGGGAGAAAAGGAATGTGAGGCTATGGCGTATAAGATGTTGAGAAATGGGCCAAAGGTATGCAATATTTCTCTTTGGATAGTTTACACATTTTTTTCTTCTAAATAATAATTTTAAAATTTGCATCACATGTATACATCGCTTCTTTTTGTGGTTCAAACGCAGGATGTTTATTTATGTTATCCGGGAAGTAGAATTACAGAGTGGTTCAGGCATCAAACTACAGGAGATAACATTAGAATAAAGCTTCCTTCAAATTGGTTCATTAATCACAGATTCTCCGGATTCGCATTTTGCGTTGTTTTTGACCCTCGTCGTATTCTTATGTCTAATAAGTATGTTGAATTTGAATGCTCCTTTGAAGATAATTACAATCCTACGATTTCGTTTACATATCAAACCAATTTTAATCTGAGCGGTCTACCATACTATCATCTAATGGAAAAACACGTGTTAGTTTGGTGCTTGCATGACTTTAATGTTTGGATATCTGAAAGACGGCAATTATTCGGTCTTCATTGCATTAATATGGCCTCATTCAAGTTCTATACTACGGATGCCGAGCGTGGTGAAATGAAAAAATGTGGAATAACTCCACTGTATATGCGAGTTGATGATGATGATGAAAATGAATACGATCACGACGAAAATGCCTATTGGATGCTACAATCATCGTTCCTGACGGAGATGTCAACAAACGAAGATGATGAGGAAGATATGAATTCAGGAGATGCTGATGATATGTTCTCGAAAGATCACGAGGATAAACTCTCTAATGAGGAAGGTATGAACTCAAGAGATGCTGATGATACGTTCTCGGAAGATGATGAGGATAAACTCTCCAATGATGAAGATATGAACTCAGGAGATGCTTATTATACGTTATCGGATGAGGATGAGTATGAACTCTCTGGAACTGCTTCATACAGTGACTGATATTTTGTCAAGGGATAGAGCAGCCATATCCTTAAAAAGGTCGGATTTGCTGAAACATACATTTTCTTTTTCTTAATTCTACAATATCGAGTTTACCCTTTATGCCTGTTGCGAGTTTCTTTTAGCAAATTACGTGGATTTTGACTCTCTTTTGATTTCATTGTTTTGTATACAGTGGAACGCCGAGCAGGGTTGCCTCTGCAATCAACAGTGTCCTCCTCGAGTGTAGCAGAAATTTCGCTGGAATCGATAGAGATTGTCATTTTGCTTCCGACAAACTGAGTTGGCTTCTATTCAAAACATGTGAACTTGTTATTCCCAGGTGTTGATTTAGTTTCTGCCTTTACTCTTTAATACTATATACTGGCTTGAGGGTGTTGTGTAAATAGTACCCTGTAACTTGGAAACTATCACCTCTGCGTGAGTGATGCATTGCCCTGTTAAAGAAAACAGGGGAGCTTTTGAGGCTTACAGGCAGTAATAATGTTATGTGAGTTCCTTGTAACTTGGAGGACTTTGCTGCAGTGACAATCTCCAGATGAAAACGGCGTTTTGTCCTCCTCCATTCTTGGACTTGTCTCCATAAAATAAAGTTCGAAATTTATCTTTCTCCTCCATCATTGTTTCTTTTCTAGTTTGTCCTTCCCCACTTTTCCTCACTGTTATGTTATGTTATTGACTCGAGGATGTTGTTATAGAGGTAAAAGTCGCAGGTCATTATCATATGCTGCAGCCACTTGGGTATCAATCTCCATGTTTGAGCATTCGAAAACTGGTTGTATGTGAAAAATTTACAATCTGAAATGTATTTGAGGCAGTTTTTCATACTCAGACTTCAAGACTACCAAACCATGTAACATTGGGAGGATAATCAAATTTTATTCTTTTCTGTTAAATGCTAAATTTTTTCATAATAAAGCACCACATTTTCGATCTAATTTTTCTCTCTCCTCCTGTATCGATTTTCTTTTATTGTTACTATTTGCTGATAGAAGTTTTCCCTACAATTAGACCCCTAAGTTTTAACATTAGAATCGTATAAGCATTGACGAACTTGGACCAATGTTTGATACTCTGGACTACAGAACAAGGCAAATACTTGCAATTAGACAAGTGAGAGCTCTAACAACTTAATGTGTGCTGAAATAGATGGATCGTGACTAATGGACTTGACATGAGTAAACATTGGACTAGATTAGTGTGCTATGAAAAGCATTGTGCTTGAATGACTCATCGTCAATGAATATAAATCAAGAAAAGATCTTGGATGATGTGGCGGATAAGATCACAGTAGATATATATTAACTCTAAAAGATAAAACCATGTGAGGGTTCAAATCTTCTGTGCCCCTTTCCTGTGCCTACATGTTTAAAGTAACATCTAACCATACAATAATAAAGAGAGAAAATTTAAATGATTGAGATGATGTTGGAACAAAAGGCACAGAGAAAAAGAGTATAGAAGATTTGAAGCCTCATGTGAGAGGATCATTTGAAGATAGGTATGGATGTGATCTCTTATCTTGTTAGTTGCAATATAACTAAATCCTATTAGATAGAGATTTATTTAGATGAGAGTGTCATCCAATTGATTAGTGTGATGTAATCTAATAAGAACAAAGGCAATCTAGTTAGTTTATTTAAATTAGAATTATGAATTGTAAACTCAAAGGTGCCTACAAATAACTTATTGAAGTCTTGCTCTCGGGGGGAGAGCGATAAAGGGGAAGAAAATACATTGAGAAGGAGCATTTCTTGTTATATTTTTGAGAAAGTAATAAAAGTTGGTTTTTATCCTAATTCTTGTGTGTTTATTTTTGCCTATGGTTATTTAATACTTTCATATTATTCTTACTCAAGTGTGAGAGTTAAACATTTTAAGGGTGAGGTATTCAAGAACAAAATTTTGTTAGTCAACGATCACGTGAGAAAGCTGAGTTTTGCTTAAGCAAACTTAAGTGAAACTTCAAGGATGAGATATTCGAGAACAAAATTTTGTTGGTCAATGATCACGTGAGATAGCTGAGTTTTGCTTAAAAGAATTTAAGTGAGGTTGTCGTACAAAGAAGTAGGCACTACTTGGTATAAGTTTGATGTCTATAAAAACCTTTGTAACACCTACAATGTTTAAGACCATCAAAACTAAAACAACAAAATTGGGTTTCAGATTTATGATCCCTTATTACCCACAAGATACTTAATTGTTAAGAGTATATCATTATCACAAAAATAAGAAAAAGTGAACCAATGCTGTTAAGTTTTCTTCTTCAATTTTTTTTTAGAGGTAACCAATGCCATTAAGTTGAATGTGTTATTATCATTAAAAAACAAAAGGAAAAGAAATAAAAAATTTTACTTAAAGATTTGAGATCTAACTTAGTCAAACTCAAAATTAACAAATAAAATTTTAAAAAATTCACGTAATCAAAATTTTACGTAAATTTTTATATAATAAATTCTAATCTTTTGTCTTTACATTTTTAAACTTGTTTAGGACTTGTTTGCCTTCAAAAAATAAATTAATTTTTTTTAAGTATACACAAAAACTTGAACATATTTAAACTTCATATTAGGTTGAGTTATACAGAGTTTGGGCTAGATCAACCCATTTTCCATTGTTAATTCTAACTTCTAACCCTTTTAAAGCACCACTACACCAAACTCATAGGCAAAACAACTTATAGGCCTTAACTTCCGGCAATGTCATAGTTATTGTCCTCATCTTCTGAAGAACTTCTTCTATATCAAAATAGGAATATAATGAGAATCTCTCTCACATAATTTTATGTAACATATTCTTAAGTTTCAGACACATGAAAAAATTCTCAAATTTCTTTGATGATTTTTCTATTGGTTGGTATGAATTTATGAAAGATATATGTTCTCCTCTATATATATGGCCTGTGAAGTCTTTCAAAAAATTTCAAATAGTGTTAAAATTTTTCAATATTTGAAAATTTATTTTCCTATACATAACCGATATTTTTCTATGTATGACCAACATTTTCTCATATATGAACAACCTTTAGAATTCCCTATGAAACCATTACAAAACTAATTAATATTTTTTGACTCACAATTTTGGAGTGATCAACAAATTTCTGTTGACTTAATTACGGAATACCATCATACTGATATTTGAAAATAATGTTGAAAATTTCTTTTTTAAAGTAATTTAGTTATCATCTTGGAATAATTGTTGTCTATATGAACTTTGTCAAGCTATATGGCACAGAGTGTTTTTCTCCTTAAACAAATGCATAGTAATAATCTAATGATGGTAAATATGAGGATGATTCGTTGGATGTGTAATATTATTAAAAGAGATAAGGTCAATAATGTATTAATAAGAGACAAATTAAAGGTGGCCAATACTAATGACAAGTTAAAAGAAATTAGGCTTAGGTAATTTAGACATTTTAAAAGGAAACACTCTGATGCTCCGGTGAGAAGAAGTGAGACAATAGTACTTAAACAATGTAAGAAAGAAAAAAGGACAGCCTAAGAAGAATTGGGAGGAAATTATCAAAAACGATATAACTCTTCTAGAAACTATCGAAGATATGACCCACAATAAAAAATTTTAGCGTTCTAGGATATGGTTCGAGGATCACACATAAAGAAATCTTTCTCGTTCTCTTAAGTTTTTTAAGAATTTTCTTTTGAGTCTTTCATTTTATAGTTAGCCTTAAAATTTTGATTAGTAGTACTTTCCTTCTAACCGAATGACTTTCTTATAATGACTTATTTGTTTTTGTACTTTTCTTTTTTGTGTGTATTTATTTACTTATTTTATTTTTTATTTTCAATCTTTACATGTTCTATGATTATCGTATCATGTATTGCACTAAATGTTTTTATTTTTATTTTTACTTATTTATTTATATTGCGTCTTATCATTATTTTGCATTACATGTTTGTCCTATCAAAAACAACCTCTCGACTTAGTAAAAGTAAGATTACGTGCTCGTAAACCTCTCCAAATCCTATGTTTTAGTGGGACTCTTAGTGTTGTTGCTTTTATATTATGAACTTTGTCATGCTATAAAAGTTTTTCTTCTAAACATATCTCACGTCTAATGATAACAAGCATTGATATGTTTTAATCGCAAGTGGAAGCCTGGGTTTTTGTCTAAGTGAATAGGAGTTTAATTGTCATACATAACACATAATCTTCTTACTCCTGGCTTAATTTAATTAATAAAACTTTCATATTAAGCATCTTCGTTCAAGTTTGGGTGATTGTGATATATTCCACTTTAGTTCTCGAGAAGAAAACACATTTTTGTAGTTTAGACTACCATAAGTAGGGATGATAATAGGTAAGGTTCGGTTCGGATATTACTTTACTTATATCCATATCCATTTTTTATGACTCAGCCCATATCTATATACATTGGTTTTATGATTTATTACTCATATCTAAATCCATTGGATTGTTTGAGTTTTTGGATATCTATCGGGTTGTATAGCACATAAAAATATAACTTCTAAATAGAAAATATAAAAAACAAGTTTTTGTGAACGCTCCAAATCAAAATTACTTTAATAATAATAAGTCAAAATTTTGATTTGTATGTCTTAAAAAACTAAAAAAAATGGAATAATAAAAATCACAATGTCTAGTGCAAAGACAACGTATATTTTTTACAATAAAAAAACTAGAATAAAGACTAAAATATCCAAAGCTCCAAATTGTCTTTGCCCCACAACATTCAAAACTCCATCTTCATATCATTTGTATTATTATCATCCTATAAGAAAATAAAATATGATGAAAAATGTGAGGACTGAGAAGTAAAATGGGATTTTAAAGTTGTTTCTTATAATAAAATATTAATATTTTATTATATTTAACCATAAATATTCAAGAAAAGCAAAAAAATAGAGTTAATAAAAAACGGTAGGATATAGATATTCATCGGTTCGAGCTATCACTAGACTCATATTTAAATTCATATCCACATCCATTTTTCAGCATCCATTTAAAATCTATTTTTTAACCTCCATGTTCATTTTTTCGGATCGGGCAGTGCAAATATTAAGCGAATTAAAAAACCAGTGCCATCCCTAACCATAAGAGAGCATCCTTTGTAAAGGAAGTCAAGTATTTTGAGGTTAATTTTATGAAACTAGTATCCTAACTAATATTATGAATACCATACTAAACTCAATATCAAATTTAATTCTAGTATGGTAAGATACTAGTATCTTTTAATATTAGGTGTTATTTTGAATTATTTTTTTAAATTTACAATATAGTCCTTAAATTTGATAAAATTGAAAAATAGTCTCTCAATACAATGCTATATAATTTTTAATTGCAATCAATATTAGAGATTTCTAATATTTTAAATTTTATGTTTTATATATAATTACTTTTTAACATTTTCAATCAATTAATTCTAACCACTAATATTGACCTACGAGGGATCCAACAGTAAGTCCACCGGAGATTCTATTCTTATCAGTTAAAAGGACAAAAAATGTATAGCATTTCCTGTATCTTTCACATTCTGTCCGCAAGATAGTCGGTAGTTGCATGTGAGTAGCTCACTAAGCCTCGTCGGTTGTCACAAAAAGGCTACCAAATAATTGAAAACAAACATCTTAACCACTGTTAACTTTATAGCCTTTGTTGTAAAGAGTACAGACTACAGACCCTTTTCAATGGGTCTCTTAACATGTCATTGGGACTTATTGCACATGTCTAACGAATCATTTCTAAATTTTTCAAAAAAAAAAAGAAAAGAAATTTATAGCCTTAATCTCTGCACGGATTGGTTGGTTGCCAACACCTGTCTCTTGGCAAGTGTAATGAACCGACCCCATTAATTGTTCAAACTTTTACGTGACACTAGTCTGGGATTAGCATATAGTGAAAAGATGGTAAGATACACATGTTCTTGCCTCTTGGTTTCTCCTTACAACTCACATGCACCGCTCTCTTTGTTGAATTAGTATCCCGCTGAGTACGTACAATGAGTACAGGTAGATCTATGGAACATTAGTTGCTATTGGTATTTTCTTTGATGGAAGTCACAGTTTTTGGTGGTTACGTAAGTTCCCACTTGCAAAAGTTAGGCCTGATTCCTTAGGAGAAGATGCAGTCGATGTTCAAATAGGATATTTCTTTTATTAGCCCAAGAAATTGAGTAGTCAAAAGCTTGCCTTATTTTCTCCATGAATGGCTGCATTTGTATGAATACAGGAACAAAAGGAGAGAAGAAAAGGAAAAAGATTAAAACTTGCAGCCTGAGCAGAGATGCCAGTGACACAGCTCGTCGTTATCCGACTGCGCTCAGACAGTTGGAAGAGAGTCTTCAATTTCTCACCAATGGCTACTGTATTCTCTTTGGCCTTAAATGACTCTGCAGCTACTTCTCCTCCAGTTTTGTAGTTGATATGATCAGATGATCTTCTTTTACTGCTTGCATTTTTGCCCTTTCTATTCTTTGAATTTGAAGCCTTCCTCTCGCAATCATGGAGAAAGAAACAAATTTTAAGCACTGAAATGAGTTACTGTCTTGCCTGTTATGTCAGACCAGTTGATGATGGGAATGTTTTCAGCCATTTCTTCAGTTTGTGAGTACAAAATGGTACTTGTGAAGTTCCTGAAAGGATTTGATTTGAAGGCTGCTTATGGTTCATAAGCGCCAAAAGACAGGAAGCAGAATAAACAGTACCTTTTACAATAAAAAAGTTTGTGGTGGCGTTTTGGTTTGATCTTCCATGGATTTTACGCTTTAGGATTCCCACTCTTTGGGTGTCTGTATTGTTCCTCGTTTATGGAAACTTCGTAGGAAAAAGATCAAAAACCCCACTATACATGTTCCGTAGGTTAGACCTTGATCTGAAAAAAGATTCAACTTTTTGTTTCCTCTCTCTTTTACAACTTACTCTGTTTTCCCTTTTCTTTACTTAATCAATTGTGGCCTTCAGAGACTAGTTTGAAGGAGATGAAACCGCTTGCGGTTTCAAGTTCAAGGTGTCCTTTCCTCATCTCAGTGTTATTCTTCATTGTCAATGCCATTTCTCTCATTTCTCCGGTTAGAACAGGCGATATGGAGGCCTTATTGGCCTTAAAATCGTCCATTGATCCTTCAAACTCGTTGCCATGGCCACAAGGAAGCGATGTGTGCAATTGGCAAGGTATCAAAGAGTGTTTCAATGGAAGGGTATCAAAGCTTGTTGTTGAGTATCTAAACCTTAATGGTACTATCGACGGCAAAAGCCTGAATCAATTGGATCAACTGCGAGTTCTGAGTTTCAAAGGTAACACAATCTCAGGCCAAATCCCAGATCTTTCTGGTCTACTCACTCTCAAAGCCCTTTTCCTCAACAACAACAATCTTTCTGGCAATTTCCCATATTCCGTTACTGGCCTACACCATTTAAAGGTGATAATTTTAGCAGAGAATCACCTCTCTGGTCCATTACCAACCTCTCTGCTCAACCTCACTAGACTTTACTTTCTTTCCTTGGAAAACAACAACTTCAGTGGAAAGATCCCACCTTTGAATCAATCTAGTCTCAGATTCTTCAACGTCTCTAACAATCAACTCTCGGGTCAGATTCCTGTGACGTCGGCATTGCTTGGGTTCAACAGATGGTCTTTTTCAGGTAACACTGATCTCTGTGGTGAACAGTTGCAGAGTTCCTGCAAGAAGAAAACTCAGTCAGGATCAACACAGAGTCCTGAACAGCCTAAAACACCAACCCCATCATCAAAAAAGAGCAAGTGGGTGGATATACTAGTTGCAATTGTTGGTGGGTTGTTGTTGATACCTGCAATCGTGGCTATGCTGTGTTGTTTGCGTGCCAAAAAGATTGGCAAGAAACAGAGGAGTGACACGGGGGAAAAGAGAAGCAAAGGCTCAAGTGTAACTCCGAGTGGTACAGCAACAGGAGACGGCACCAGCCAACTGGGTAGCGGAGGGAACAGTGGCATGAGCGGTAATACTGGAGTAAAACAAGGGGGGTTTTCATGGGATAGTGAGGGTCTAGGGACTTTGGTGTTCTTGAGCGCAGGGGATAAGCATCCGCGTTACAACTTGGAGGATTTACTGAAAGCAACAGCTGAAACTCTGGGTAGAGGTACAATAGGGAGCACCTATAAAGCAGTAATGGAGTCTGGGTTGATCGTCACCGTCAAAAGGCTTAACGATGCAACATATCCAAGGGTTGAGGAGTTCACAGGACACGTGGAGCTTTTAGGTAAGTTGAGACATCCAAATCTAGTCCCACTCAGGGCTTACTTCCAGGCTAAAGAGGAACGCCTTCTTGTATACGATTATCTCCCCAACGGCAGTCTTTTCTCTCTGCTTCACGGTGCGTCGGTCCATCCGATCTCTTAATATCTAATTTTGATATATGATTAGTGCATGGTAACATGAAATTCAGTCACTATTAAGGAATTCATTATTAAGTTTTATGTACTCACGAGGGTTGTGGTGGAGCGGCATAAGCTCTTCTATCCTTAACCAAAATCATGAGTTCGAGTGAAGTCGCTTTAAAACATTCGTGAGGGAGAGCTTTGTCGCCCAAAAGGGTCCTACTCAACTCGAATCTGGACAAGTCGATTGCTCATGTGGTGCCAAATATCGGGTGGTTGAACCAAAAAAATTATTAAGTTTTATGTAAAATCTTTATGTGTTTAATTAGATTTTTATAGGATTAATTTACATAGTAATTAATTGGATTTTTTTTTTTGGGATGAGAGGAGGGTTTTGCTTGGGTTTTCATTTTTCAAGCTTTGTTTGATACATTCAGTTTTGCAGGGACAAGAACTTCAGGTGGTGGGAAGCCTCTCCACTGGACTTCATGCTTCAAAATAGCCGAGGACTTGGCTACTGGACTGCTTCATATTCACCATAGTCCTGGTTTAAGTTTAACTCATGGAAATTTGAAATCCTCCAATGTGCTTTTAGGCCCCGACTTTGAGTCCTGCCTCACTGATTACGGTCTAACCATGTTCATAGATCAAGACTCACAGGAGGAACCAACCGCTACTTCTCTCTTTTATCGAGCTCCTGAAACTCGTGTCATGCCCAAACTATCCACCCAACCCTCTGATGTCTACAGCTTTGGCGTCCTGATTCTGGAAATCCTTACTGGGAAAACACCATTCCAGGACTTTGTTCAGGAGCATAATTCAGACATTCCTAGGTGGGTAAGGTCGGTGCGCGAGGAAGATGCAGAATCAGGAGACGACCCTCCCTCAAGCAGTGAGTCTGCTGAAGAGAAGCTTGGGGCTCTTATAAACGTTGCAATGGTTTGTGTGTCACTTGCACCAGAGAACAGGCCATCAATGAAGGAGGTATTGAAGATGGTAAGAGAAGCCAGAGCAGAAGCTCACGTTTCATCAAATAGTAGTGACCATTCACCAGGAAGATGGTCTGACACAGTTCTAAGCTTGCCTAGACAACAAGAAGAACATTCAAGCATTTGAGTGGTCAGGTTACATTCGCAGCGGCTTTTTAGTATACGTGTTGAGATTCTTTTGATATCTGGAATCATATTTTCTTCGACAAGGCGTTGTAGAGTCCAGATTCTTTTAGTGAAAAGTTCTTCAGTTATATTCGGTTATATTTCTGTGTGAATGGAGTTTCTAATCTTAAGGGCTCGCCAGTGATCGTTGGCTGACAAAGTAGACAGATTCAATGTTAGCAAGGACATGATGCAACCATTTCTTCTACAATTAGAGTGTTGTTATAATTTTTATTTTAATTACAAATAATAATTTTTTAATTTTAAAACCGAACTCAATCAAAATGCAGATCACCTGTCGGATCTAACTTTGTCTTACTCTGTCTAAGAATAAGAAGGTATCATTTTATCTTAAAATTTTAACAAACGCGTGGTCTTCTCCTCTTGGACAGCCAAGCTGCAGTTTTTAACTTCTAATTTTCAATGCAACTTCTAATTTTCAACTTCAACTATACTAGTACTTCTTATTATTAT
>JANZXV010000003.1:5478987-5500741 GCA_027576455.1 Erythroxylum roigii
TTATTACGATTTTCTAAATGCAAACATAAGAAAATTTAACAACAATTTTTTTTGAGAAAATAATTTTTTAATGGTAACACAATAATATTGGTTTTCCACATATTTTATTTCATACAAAAACAAAAAATTAAGCATTTTAAACATTAAAACAATTTACAAATAATTGATTTTTTTGAACATTTATTTAATTTGAAAATATTTGAATGAGAATTAAAAAGACAAATATTTGAATAAATTTTATCTGTCTTAATTTCTTATTGAGTATTTAAAGAGACAATTTGAAAATATGATATTATGTTATTTGATAAAGTATTTCTAGTAAAGTTAGAAAATTTAAGTATTTTTCTATCTTTTTATTAACAAATTTTGTTATAGAAAATTGCAAAATACAAAATTAATTTTTTTAAAAATTTAATATTTCTGAATTTTTATTAAGAGATTCAAATTTAATAGTTTTATTAAAATCACATAAATTGTAAACTCGATATCTTATTAAAATTTAAATAATTTGTGCTTTTTAAATAAATCAAAAGAATTATATTAGAATTATGTTTAAAAAATCACAGCTTATGTTTTATTATGATTTATAGATTAAAAAATAAGAAATATTTACAATAAAATTTTATGTGAAAAAATAAAATTTTTAATTATAACTCAATAATATTATTTTTAATGCTTTATTTGTCTTATAAGAATTTAAGTTGTGCTAAAGTTTCAACTTAAATAAAACCATACGTTTTGATACATATATACTCCCTCTCTGCTAAAGCGATTTTTGTTCTCAATTGCTCCGCATCTTTCTATTTCGAGGTTGAGGAGGAGAAAGAACAATTTTCCTTCAAGGTAATCTAGTTTCTAATTTGTTCTTCTTTATTACATTCAGTTCGTTCCTCAGTTGTCTATGTATTAGGATTAGATGTTAGAAGCGGGAATCTACTTATATACGCAAATGCAATCTTCTTGAAATGAAGAATTTATATTATCTACTGGAATTATTGCAGTTGCAGGCTGAACTGATTACCATAATCATCCATCTTCAGTTGGTCCTCTCTATCTCTTGCGCGAGCTCTCGATTATCGATTGTTGTTCGCTGTCACTTTTAGACATTTTCAATCATCTGTTGTTTGTTGGTGCTTGTTTCTGTATTGGAATCACTGAGAAGTAAGTGTTCAAAAAGGGAGGGAGAGAGAGAGAGGTATGCAAAAGAGGGGAAGTGTGCTGTGGAATAATAATATCAATCTTGCTGTTAATATCAACAACATAAGTAGTAGTGCTACTCTTACTAGTGGTGGTGGCAGTAACAATAAATCGGAGAGGAGGTTGGGATTTTGTAGCCAAATAGCTACAGGTGGACTCCAACATTGTTCCCCTATTGTTTTTCCGGAGAAACGCAGCAAGAAGTCCAAGGCTTCTTCAAGACAAGTGGATGATACTAATATTGACAAAGCCAACACAGATGAACCTCGAGTTGACATAGGAGTAGGAGAAGGGATTGCGGGACGAGGAGACGAAAAATCTGATTTATTGGGACTTGTTTTCTTTTCTGGCAAGCTTGCTTTAGATAAGAAAAACACAATATCCCACGGTAAGGATGATCAATACCAGAATTCTGCTGATATTTTCAGTCAAGAAGCTGTAGAAGCCAAGCTTACCAGCACAGCTTTAATTTGGGGTTCTCACACGGTCCATCTTGATGATGTAATTTCGGTAAATTTCTCTTTTTTTTTTCAATCAAAGTTTCAGATATAGAATGTCTACTATAACATTGAGTGAAATGATCATTTTTAATTTTTGGTTCTTGCAGGTGTCTTACGATATTGGTGTCAAGCATTTTACTGTACATTCTTATCCAGTGAAAAGGTATTCTTGTGGTCTATCATGTTTTGTCAAACCCAAAAGAACTCGTAAGGACTACCATTTCTTGGCTTCTAGTGTCGAAGAGGCACTTCAGTGGGTTGGTGGTTTTGCATATCAACACTGTTATGTGAATTGTCTGCCTTATCCTCTGGTTTATTCCAAGAAGCAGGCTTCATCAGAGTTACTTCCAACTGACACTCCTCCAGAGTTTCTCTTCAGGTGCAAGACTCCACCCAAGATGCTTGTCATATTAAATCCACGCTCAGGCCATGGTAGTTCAAGTCAAGTCTTCCACGAGATTGTAGAACCAATCTTTAAGGTCTGTGTTGTTTCAGCTCTAGACTCTCATGACATATGTTGTTTCAGCTCTAGACGCTCATGACATAATTTCTAGTACTCAAGTGATGCATGAAACTTAAACCTCATATTTCATGCTTGTGAAGCTTGCATTGCCGGACTCAAATTCTTTGTTCTTATAGTTTGTTCTTGTTCACTTTGTTCTTGTTCCAAATAGCTGTTCTTATAGTTTCTCCTGCTTCTTTGTTACCCCAGTTTGCAAAAAAATGAGTTTAATTATGACGTTCTTGTGAATGAGCTTACTTCTCTTGGCCTGCTTACTGTAGAGTTCTTGTGTTCTGGATTCCTGTTTGGGGAGCTAGGGTTCTACATTCAACCAAACTTAGGAAAAGGCCATCGAAACCTTTTAGGTGCTACAGACTTCTGAAACCCATGGTTCAAACTCATACTATTTTGATGGTAGTATATCAGCAGATATGTATGACGAGTGCATCATTTGTGCTTCATTACACGAGCAATGGAGTCCAAGTGTTACACAATTGTGCTGAGAAAAACCATATGTATGCTGCATTACATGCATTTTCTTGAACTGCTCATGAATCTGTGGCTTTGCGGTCTTATGAAGTGTACATTTCTTTCTTTTTGAATGTGTCCGTATGGACTGGACACATTCAAGCTTTTTGTAACTGTCTTTGATGTAGATATTCGAAGTATAAAATCTCATGTTTGTATTCAAAGTTTTAAGTTGTGACAGCTTGCAGGGTTCAAATTGGAGGTAGTTAAAACAACATCAGCTGGTCATGCTAGGAATCTTGCAGCCACTGTTGACATCAGCACATGTCCTGATGGTACTGTCATCGGACACACTATCTTATAATATATTTTCTTCTTTCATGGATTTCCTCTATTTTCTGACAACATTGATCACCTACTCTTTGTATTTGTACTCCTGCTTGTTAACTCAGGGATCATATGTGTTGGTGGTGATGGAATCGTTAACGAGGTTAGTCATTGACATTTTCAGCAAATATCATATGATATATTTATATCTTTAGTAATCCCTTCTCCCAAGTAGTCCACTGGTGCCGCTGATAAAGGAAGAAAAAAATGACACATGCAATTACCCTACTTTTACAATCTGATTTCAAGATAAATGTAACTTCAGTATCAAATGATAACACTTACTTTCTGCAAGCGCTTTTAATTGTTTCTTGACTTCTTTTTTTCTTGGTTTGAGGAAAATATATGTTGTGCAAACTGTTCTGCAGTTATTATAAGGATCTTATCTGGGTGAGTGCATGACATTTACTATAGCGAATAAAGACGCATATGTAAATCTACTTTGCTTGGTATGTTAAGGTGCATTTTCATAGATTTCCATAGGTATGCACACAAAAGCAACATATTCTTGTTCCTTTAGGCTGAAAATTATTTGACCGTGATTTGCAGGTTCTAAATGGCCTTCTTAATAGAGGAAATCAGAAAGAGGGAATTTCCATACCAATTGAAATCATTCCTGCTGGCTCAGATAACTCGCTTGTTTGGACTGTTTTAGGAGTAAGAGATCCAGTTTCTGCTGCCATAGCAATTGTGAAGGTACCTATTACTATTACAAAATTCAACTGTATAGTCATGATTGCCAGACTTTTTACTTTCAAATGGAATCATATCGAATCATTCATCGATTTCAACATGGCCCTTTATCTCTCTTCTCATTTAATACTTTCACATTCTGTATTTATGACAGCCATTGCTATCCATGTGAGATTAAGGCCTTGTGGGTGACTATTGTTGGTCTTCTACATATAAGATATTAGTAGAAGCACTTTGGAAATCTATATGGTATATCAAGAAAGTTAGGATTGCGGCTTTGAAGTTGTTGAGTTGCTGTGCTTATTATTGAGATGCTTTATATTCATATGCATATAAAGCGAGATAGGTATTCTTAGAGAGAGAGTATGTGGGTTTTTTCCCCCACACTTGTCAAGGCTAAGCCCTGAGATGAAGCTAGATTTTCTTGTTCATCTGTTCAGATTCCTGTGCCCAGCCACTTGAAAATTTCCCTTGTGCCAAGTACATCCTAGTAGTTGTTATTCCAGTTCAAGATATGGGATCAAGTGTCAAGTTCATGACTCAAGAGTTATACAGATTCGTCTGGACTTCTTTTATTAATAGTTTGTCTTATATATGATTTACTGCCGAAGAATTATGCACTCTTATTGCCTTCTATGTTGATCCAAGTAAAGAGCTTTTCAGTTGTTTAATTGTTGTTGTTCTTCAAATGAAAAGCGTTTCTGTGCTTGTGAAAGTGAGCTGATAGGTTTATGTACCAGCTTGTGTTTATTAAGTTATGAAATAATGATTCACATCATCATGGTGTTACAATCTATGTATTTTTTTGGTAACAGGGGGGTCTCACTGGTACGGATGTTTTTGCTGTTGAGTGGATTCAGACTGGAACTGTTCATTATGGGATGACAGTTTCGTATTATGGTTTTGTTAGTGATGGTAAGCTCCATCTTGGCACTTGTTCTTGTGAAATATTAAACACTGTGTGTGAAATTTCTAAGTTCAAATTCTTGATAAACCAATGATGCTATACAAATGATATGTCAAAAACTTTGAATCTGTAGAAACACGGTCCTTTTATTTGAATCCTGTTACCTAATTAAAAGTTTGATTTCCTATTGAAGTTGAACTCGAAATTTCTTGTAGATAAAAACTATAGATTAAGTGTTACACAAATTGTGAGACAAAATGTTGTTCATTATTGCATACTAAAAGTAGAAATACATGTCCTTATTTCTTCTATGATATTTTCCATTGGGTTAATTGAACAAAACAATTAAAACTTGTTCATATTTTGACAGACAGGTTTTTGCATTTCGTTTGTTGTGTATGAACTCACATTTGATGTTTGAAACAATTTTAGTTTACCCTTAAATGTTTGAAGAGATGAAACACACACTCGTCTTTGCTTACAATGGCACCATGCCATGCAGGATAAGAAATCTGAGGTATGATTAACTGATATCTAGGATTAGTATGAACATTTTAGTCATTTAGGTATTAAAGTTCAGATTCAATGGAAACAATGTAAAAGATAAGCAAGAATCTTCGTTTGCGACTGTGTTTTAATGAAATAAAATCAAATTAGGCATTTATTTATATATGGCTTGTGCTGCAGTTCTGGAACTTTCTGAAAAATATCAAAAACATTTTGGCCCTCTGCGTTATTTTGTTGCTGGTTTTCTGAAGTTCTTATGCTTACCAAAGTATAGCTATGAAGTGGAATATCTTCCTGCATCTAATGAGGATCGAAATGCTAAACAGTCAGCTGAGCAAGAGGTGGTAGACATCTCAGACCTCTACACAGATACTATTGGGAGGTCAAAAACAGATGGAATTCCACGAGCCTCAAGTTTATCGAGCATTGACTCAATGATGAATCCTAGACACATGTCTGGAGGGGACTTGGATACAACCTGCAGTAGCACTCATCCTTGTACTGAACCATCTGAATATGTGCGTGGTCTTGTTCCAAAAAGAAAACACATATCATCTGGGAGAAATAACATAACATCAGAGCCAGACGTTATTCATCCTCAGGTACAACTGTCAACCACCCCAAATTGGCCGAGGACAAGATCAAAATCAAGGAAAGATAAAGGATGGAGTGGATTGGGTACTTCACATGATCCTTCTAGATATTCTTGGGGACATACTGGGACGAGTGATAGAGAGGAGATATCTTCAACATTGTCTGTTCCAGGACCAATTTGGGATGCTGAACCAAAGTGGGATACTGAACATAATTGGGATATGGAAAATCCTATTGAATTGCCGGGGCCACCGGATGATCTAGAATCAGGACCAGAAAAAGAAGGCATGCCACAGTTTGATGATAAATGGGAAATAAGAAAGGGAAATTTTCTTGGCATTCTGGTCTGCAATCATGCTTGCAGAACCGTTCAAAGTTCTCAGGTGGTTGCACCAAGGGCTGAACATGATGATAACTGCATGGATTTGCTCCTAGTTCATGGTACCGGGAGAGTGAGGCTGATGAGATTTTTCTTGCTATTGCAGATGGGTCAGCATCTTTCACTGCCATATGTTGAGTGTATCAAGGTATGTGCATGACTCTTGGAGTAATTCAAACTAGTTGTCCAACATAGCAAAAATTTGGGGATGACTATAGTTATTAGAGTTGATTATTTCTATGTATATATATCTAGAAATTAATATCTGTAGTGATCGCTTGCTATAATTGAGAGATATCTTATAATTGGGAGATTTGATCTCCAAAATATTCCTAGGCCTCTTGTATATATACTATAGAAATTCTACGTACAATTATCAAAAAATTCAATATAGAATGGTTTGTCTTGCCCTATCTGATTTAAGGGCCTGTTCTTCTTAAAATCGTTTTTTTTTGTTAGTTGAAATCGTTTTTTTGTTAGTTGTTTCGCTTTGTTCGGAACAGTATGCTGGTGCATATCAATGTTTGATGAGCATTTGTGAATAATTATGGAAAGTGAAGTAGTTTGAACATCTCATCTTGTCTAACAGGTAAAGTCTGTTAGGATCAAAACTGGCAAGCATACGCACAGTGGCTGTGGAATTGACGGTGAGCTGTTTGCACTAAATGGGCAAGTATTCTCATTTTTGCTACCAGAGCAGTGCCGACTTATTGGTCGCTCATCCTAGCCATGATGAGATAAAAAAACATTTTTTACCTTGAACCGGTCAAAATGCCTACGAGGGGCAGGCGATACTGTTTTTGCCTTACGATTGTAACATATCCCAGAGCATCCTTCAAGTGCTGAACGTATTTGAAACTGTGAGAGCATTCTTTAACTGCTGAGAGTATGTGAAACTGTGACTTCAAGTAGCCTCTGAAAGTTGCAGCATTGCATATCCAAGGTATCTGTAAATTCTTTGCTGCAGTTTGTGTATCAGTTGCATCTAGTATACGTAGTTGTTGCCTGATATTTTGTCCCCTTGTGTTGTTCGCATGATGTGTCCATTGTGTTGAAGGAAATATGCATTTTTATGTTGTGATCATCGTTATTATATGTTTATAGTTCTTAGCTTCTCTTTTCTCTATGTGAGACATTATTATCATTCATTTGTGGCAAGAAAACAAAGCTTTACGAACCTGTGTATATTGAGGTAATGCCACGTGTTGCTTTGTGATTTTGTTAAGGGTTTTATTCCTGTCGTTTATCAGCCATGCAGAAAGACAAAGGACATGTCATCTTCAACCTGTACTCCCTGATTTTCCTCACCACATGCAATGATCCTCAATCAGTTCCCCGGCTTGCATGCAACTCAGCCGGCAAAAGAGTGGTTAGGGATAGCAAAATCGCCCAACCTAATCCAAATTCATTAGATTAAGTTGACCGTATAGGCTTGGCATAAAGAGGGTCGGCTTAAATTAGTTTAATTAATAAAAAGTACGTCTTTTTGTTAATTGCAATTAAAACAATGTCGAAAATTAACAAAGTCGATAGCTCAAAAAAAAGTTGCATGATCATGATGTTGACAGTTAATACTAATATTTCTTAATTGTCATTTTTCAAAATATATATCATCGGATTCTATGCTTAGCAATGATTCACAAATCAATGTGCACTAATGTTAAAGACTATTCTTTGTTAACAGAATGTTTGAAAGCCACGAAAACTAAATAAATGGGAACCACCACTCAATGCCATATACTAAAAGACTTTGATTGAGGCTAAATCCATAATTTGTTAGGCGTGAAACTTGTAGCTTACAACCTACTTTCTATTCTTTGAGTCAACCAGACTTGAAAACACTAGATTCCAATTGCCACAAACGTTAGTTATACTTCAAGTTTGATCTAAGCTAGAAGATGGTTTTTTTTTTGGGTTTCCTGTGAAGTGTTTTAAGAAGGTCCCAACTATAAAAAGACACCTTTAAATCATTCACACTTAAACTAATCCTCGCTTGAATCGGATAGATTCTTGTAGAAGGTAAAATTATGGTCCCAAATTTTAAACAGTTATATACATGAGAACAGTTCAAACTCGCAACCTCACTTAAGTTAAGAGAGTCTCTTATCAATTCACTTGTGCTGGGATGGATTTTAAAACAAAGCTAGAAGATGGTTTTTAAAGCTTGGGATAATTAAAGCAAAGCAAAGTTAAACGAAGAGTGAGATGGTTAGATTATTGCTTGGTGGGGTATTATCAATAAATGATATGAATCCATACATGGCCTGGGCCGGCGTGGGTGCGAGCTCACCAGTCAGCACTACCCTTTACATTTTTGATTTGACAAAGGAGGGAAGGTAAGGGTAAGCCCTGAAATACCCTTTGTCTTCGAGTTGGGGTTTGTTTGGTAATTCAGCCTTTTTCCTCCATTGTCTCCAACCTTACCTTACCTTACCTTACCTTACCATACATAATCATAAATAAATAAATAAATAATATTTAGATTATATGCATAGTTTAGTTGTACCATTTCCCTTTTTTTGGATTTGATGATACCTAATAAATATTTTTCTTAAATGTGAGGTTTAGAAAGGTTGAATATATATAACCTTATTTTTAATTAACAAAAAGGATGTTTCAAAAGGATAAAAATAGGATAATAAGATATCTTGCAATTTATAAAAATTATAATTTCTCCATTATCAAAAAATTAAAAGACATAATTTTACAAAACATTTCCCATTATTATATAATTGAAACCTGGTATTAATTTTGAAAAGAATTTGTAAAGTGACAGCAAAACCAAAAGATTTATTATAGAAGAAGATTGGAGGAACAAACATTGTGAAAGCGCCTCCTCTCCTCTTCTTCTATTCTCTTCTTCTATTCTCTCTCACTGTCTCTGTTTTGTCTTGTCAAACTTTGCTTCTTCTTCTTCTTCTTCTTTTTCGGCTTCTGCTACCACTTGCCACTGTTACATTCTTAGATTATTTATATATTCACGTATGAAAAGTGCATTATCTTTTACGGAAAATAAAAGGGGAAAGAAAAAAGCTTATGCCTACCGTTAATATTTCAAAATATTTCCTTGTTTCTCTGTACTTAATTGACAGCGGCATTTACTAGCATCCCTCTTATTATTACTGCCGTAGAAGAAGTGGGCAACTTCAAAATTTGGTAATTTCTCTCTTCCTCTCTCAGTTCTGTTTCCGATCTGATCTAAACCAAAATTTGATGTTCTGTTTGCAAGTTTGTTACTTTTTCATTTTTTATCACGTGGGTTTGTTGTGCGAGTGTGTATAGAAATCTGAAACTTGGGTTGTAGTGTACACAAATTTGAATGGTGTATTGGAGCTTGAGCTGATAAAAGAAGTATGGAGTAGGATACACAGATTTGGATTTTAACGGGATCTGTCAAATTTCACGTTTTTTTCTTTCTTTTTACAGTTTCAGTTGGGCTTTTGAGTGTTGGAAAGGAATGGTTGGTGGTGCCGCTTTGATTTGAATGTCTCAAGCCGAACAACAACAACTTGGCTTCTGCTACTACTACATTGTTACTTCCTTCAAGTTGTCATTTTTAGGGTTTCTGTGTTTGCGCCATGGCTACAAAACGCGCCTACAAGCTCCGTATCCTTTTATATTTTCTTGTCTTCACTCATTTTATTTGCTCTGGTCTAGTTTTGATTGAAAAGGTCGAGTCTTGATTTGAGATTTGGGCTCATTTGCGTTTGTGTTTGAAGTGATTGTTTGATTCGCTTCGGAGATACTAGTGTAATGCCTGTCTGGGTTTTGCCTTGACCTGAAAATTTCAAAATTTGATGAAATAAAGAGGAATTTGTGGCACATTCTGCGGCTGTCAATTGCCTCAAGATTGGAAGGAAGTCATCGAGAGTTCTTGTGACTGGTGGAGAAGATCACAAGGTCAATCTCTGGGCTATTGGTAAGCCCAATGCTATACTGGTCAGTAGTACTTCACAGTCTCGTTTCAACTGCTTCAGACTTCCTCATTGACATTGTTAATGTTTATCACTCATTTGCTCATGTGATTGTGGACTGCTGCAATGTGCAATACTCCAAACTTCATATGCAGAGCTTATCAGGACATACCAGTGGAATCGATTCAGTAAGCTTTGATTCTTCTGAAATTCTTGTAGCTGCAGGAGCTGCTAGTGGTACAATCAAGCTTTGGGACCTAGAGGAGGCAAAGAGTAAGTTTTATGATTTGTTTAAATGCTTTAGGAAAGCTTTGGGTTCTGATTGCCTATCTTTTACACCTTTTACATCAAATTTATGTTAAAATTTGATTGTGTCTGTAGTTGTTCGTACATTGACTGGTCACAGATCCAATTGCATATCTGTGGACTTTCATCCTTTTGGGGAGTTCTTTGCATCTGGTTCTCTGGACACAAATCTTAAGATATGGGATATCAGAAAGAAAGGCTGCATTCACACCTACAAGGGTCATACTCGAGGTGTCAATGCAATAAGATTTACACCGGATGGTCGTTGGATTGTATCTGGTGGGGAGGACAATACCGTCAAGGTTGAAATTGATGTTCTCTTCCTTCGTGCATACATTTCACTAACACTGATAAAAGCACGTGATATGCAGACCACATACACAAAACATGATTCTTATCTTTATGGAGATCCTTTTTCTTCATCCGCAATGAAGTTGAAAAACTTCAAGTTAGTTGTTTTTTAGCTGGGATTTCCTCTGCACAAAGCAGTTGTTTCAAGGTTGTTGGGTTTCAGTTCTTGAACTTTGCTACCTTTTATATATAAATATGAGCCATAATGCAGTAACTCATTATTGGACTTGGGATTAATATTCAGACACTGTATTGCTGTATGCTAGTTCAATTGCTGCAAGGTGGACTCCCGGTTTTTAATGCTTTATGTACAAGTATACGGTCCTTGTTGCTTCAAACAATTGTGTGCAAAAGGAAAATGTTCTTGTGTTTATATTTGCAGTTTTTGGACTTGGTTTTTTGTCTAATCCACTCTGTGATGGACACCATTTCAACAGTTGTGGGATTTGACTGCTGGAAAACTCTTGCATGATTTCAAGTATCATGAGGGTCAGATCCACTGCATAGATTTTCATCCCCATGAGTTTCTTCTAGCAACAGGTTAGTATTGCTATGTTATTAGGAACTGATTCTGTAAAGCAATCTTGATCTTACCAGTTTATTCTCCTATGTCCATTTCATGTTCTTTTCTTGGTAGTGATTTAACTTTATGTCCAATCGTTATCATGAGTAATGTGCAGCCCTTGTCAAATCTTATTAAACCAAAAGTCGGTATTAGTTTGCCTCTTTTTGAGCACTATGCGCGTCTATGTTTGTAATAAAGATGAGATGGTTTTTTATCAATTATATGCTTGAATGTCATTGATTTTTGAAAATTCATTTACTTTGTTTTGCCTTGCTATAGGTTCTGCTGATAGAACTGTCAAATTTTGGGACCTTGAGACTTTTGAGCTGATTGGCTCATCAGGACCTGAGGTAATTTAGAGTTTTAATAGCTTCCATCAAATTGTCTATGTGGTTTTAACTGTGATTTCTTATGAGAATTGCTTTGCGCGGGTTATTCCTTTTGACTTTAGACCTCTGGAGTACGTAGTTTGACCTTTAACCCTGATGGGAGGACTCTACTATGCGGATTGCATGAGAGTTTGAAAGTAAGCTCTTCTTTACATGTTTTCTATATAGAAAGGCTGAGGTGCAATGATAATCCTTCAGGATTATTGTTTAACGCCTATTTCCATTGCTTTATAGGTTGTCTCTTGGGAGCCTATAATATGCCATGATGGTGTAGATGTAGGATGGTCTAGACTGTCAGACCTCAATGTTCATGAGGGAAAGCTTCTTGGATGCTCATACAATCAAAGTTGTGTAGGAGTTTGGGTTGTAGATATCTCGGTACTACTTGCTCTTTCTCAATTCTTGAGGTTTACTTGGTTTTGTTTCCTTTTATGTTTCTTTCGAGTTGAAAGCTAATCTAATATTTTCTTTCTCTCCTCATATCATTTGCAATAATGAACAGCGGATTGAGCCATATGCAGTTGGCACTGTCAAAGAATCCAATGGCAATTCGGACTCTAAATCTGGTGGAAGTGGGAATTCAGCAGTGTTGCTTGAAAACAACATGAAAACAAGTTTGGGAAGATTATCTGCTTCACAAAATTCAGACACATTATCAAAGGAAACAAAATCTATTGCCAGATTTTCAGTTTCTCAAAATTCAGATCCCGTTAAGGAGTTAGCCAAAGAGTCAAAAATATTGACATGTATGCTACATTTTGCTTTTTCCTTTTATTGATTAGGTTTACTGTTCCTTTTTGTCTTCTAGGACATTTTGTTTTTGTTTGTTCCTCGTAATTGTTTGATTTTAGTTTTGCCTAGGGATTTAAATTGGCTATATTGGTTAAGTTGTTTATTTGCCTCTAAAATTCCTAGTTTTACGCGCTGCTTGAAGCCACAGGAAGTGTACCTGGTACTCCTCAGAAAGTTAACTTAAACACTGGTCTGAAGACTAATGTGGCTGCTCCGACATCAGTCCCTAATGCAGCAGCACCAAAGAAGAATTCTTCAAAGGCCCAGTCAGCAGTTACTACCCCTGTCTTCAACAAGGCAGATTGCATTCCTGTAATTGTCCCCAGAACTAATACAAGGTTTGAGCCGGCAGCTGAATCTAGAAAAGAAGTAGGTGGTGGAAGACAATTTCTTTTGCAGCCAAACTCTACTGATTTCCGAAAATTCCAAAACATGAGAGATGATGATGAACAGTCAAGTATAAGTTTATCGGGCTCTACCATTCGCAAGGCAACAGAAATGAGTGGTGCTGCAGATAGGAACGTTCTTCCTGTGGTCAAAGGCTCAGTCCCCAGAATAACAACTGCCGAGAGGAACATTATGGATAATAAATCTCTTGGATCAGAAAGAATTGAATCAAATTTGGTGCCAGAACCATTCACAAATTTTCAGGAAGAAATCTGTGAGTCGTTCCTGTCCCTGCAAGTGCATTTATTAGGTTTGACAATCTTATGTCTTTCATGTGTACCCAGCTACTGTTCTCAACATAAATATTTATAAATGAGATGTAGTAATTGATTTTATTTTGACAGTTTATTTCTTGCATATTTTTAAATTTTCTGAAAATATTATTGGGTTTGGACAATTTTATTTCTTTCACATTCTAGATCTGTTTGTGACTCAAAACCTTTTAGATGCATACATTTTTTTTTCCCATAGTGATTGATGAAAAAGTTTGTTTAAAATGCCATTAAAAGCAGGCAGCATAGAAAGATGCAGACTGATCTGCATTGTTGTTTAGATTTTGACTTCTGCTTTTACTTGTTTAAGATTTTCTTCTTTCACTAGCAATATACTTTGGCTTATACTTATATTTGAATCTATGTCTTGAGATTTCACCTTACTTTCATACTTCAGCCCCAGACTATGAATTTTGGGTTCTCATGTAAAAACTTTTTATCTTTGGTTTCAGATGACACTCGGGGGCATAGAGTAAATAGAGAAACACCCTCTTTGGAAAGTCAAAAAGGAGGTATGATGGCTCTTACTCGTTCATGTTATACTTTGAGCTTTTCAAGGTAGTTTGACTTGTACATGCTCAATATGTAGGGAGAATGCGCACACTTGCTGTAAATTGGGACAGGAGAGGAAGATCTTCAAATTATGAGGGATACCCTTCCAGTATTTCTCCAGGGCCACCATCTATAGACAACGTGCTTCCACTGAATGTGGTAGGAACATTTTCCAGTTAATATTCATTTCTTTTTCCTCATCCTTCAATAATCCTCTTTTCCATGTCGACTTTAACGGTTTAGCATTTCTTCTTGTGCTCATTCAATCTCTCTTAAATGCTAACCTATTCCCTTGAATCTGTAGTCTAAACAAAGAGGACACTCACCCTCAACCGAAAAGGAAATGGCTTCCTTGAGCAATGAAGATGTGATTGTAGACATTTTGCGAGAACATGACCAATTTACCAGCTCCATGCAATCCCGCTTGACCAAGTTACAGGTGAATCCCATCAGGAAAGTGGGTTGCTATGATAGACAAATAAGAACACAATTGTATGTAAATCTTCTAGGCATAGGGTAGCCATACGCGTGTGTATGCTAATTTGTATTGCTAATAAGTGTGTGGAATCATTTTTGATTCATGCATCTACAGCTTGGTCTGTTCATGTATACAATTGAAAAAGGATAAAATTCACTTCTAACAATAAACATTTAGGAAATGTACAATTCTGAATTAACTGCTTTGCAATAATGTATGCATATTTAAAAAAGGACAAGTCATTTGTACTTTTATGTGTTCTATGTACTTTTCCAGAAAATAAAAGTCCTGCCTATCCAAAAGTACATTTCTATACAAGATATCTAATCCTTTGGTTGACTATGACCATATCCACAGTTTTTAACTTACATCCATTTACATTCTTTGCTCTGTTTTAAAATTTTATGTTGACAGAAAATAATAATAACCATAGTCCATAATTTTTTTTTTGATAAATGCATACGACGTTTAATAGTCCATAATTTTATTAAACGTCGTATGCTGATTTCGACTTCAAATCTAACATTTTAGGTTTTTGTTGTTTGAGAAATTTAGAGAAGCTTGGAGCCAATTGTTTGGTCACAGGTTTTAACGACCTTGAAATGAGTTGTCTTTGGATTTGGGTTTAAGAATGTGGCTCATTGTTTTGGTTGTGTTGGATTTTATCTTAGGCTTTCATATAATTACGTGGGGAAGGCGTTTCTAGAGTCTTGCCTAGTCATGCCATGCTCAAGTGTATCTTAAGAAAGGATAAAAGGATTAGATTGTATTTCAGGGAAAAACTTACGGTGGCAACGCCTATCCATTTCCTACAGGACCTTTAAGATTTAATCGTGCAAGAGAATAATTCTCTTCCAACCATGCTGCTTTTGCATCACTGCCTCTAGGTTTATCTTCTGTTTGCAATTTTATGAAGGATATGAACCAAATTACTATAATTTCGTTAATATGTAGGGAATCCTTAGGGTGGTAATATGTAAAATCAAATTCTTTAATTTTATGTTCCGTAACTTCTAAATTATCTATACTCAGGATAATTATATGTTTCTTGTGCATTGATTTGCAATTTTTACTGGAGTTTTATATAGAGTAAGTCATCCAAGTAGTGGTGATAAAATTTGTTGATTGTATCTTACACTTCTAATAAATGCAAGCGATTATTCATGATCAAAAGTTTGTCGTAATTCTTGTAGGTTGTCCTTAGATATTGGGAGAGAAATGATGTTAAAGGGGCCATTTGTTCAATGGAGAAAATGGCTGATCATGCCGTAAGTTCCTAGTTCGTATCCCTCCCTCCCCACCACTTCTCTGTT
Source organism: Erythroxylum roigii (assembly GCA_027576455.1). NCBI lineage: Eukaryota > Viridiplantae > Streptophyta > Magnoliopsida > Malpighiales > Erythroxylaceae > Erythroxylum > Erythroxylum roigii. The sequence goes on from JANZXV010000003.1 coordinate 5,494,501, forward strand.
TCGCCTTAATCCTTAAAATGTTAATATACTATTATTACTTATTTCTTAAAAAGCACTTTTGTATTATTATGAATTTTATTATGGGATCCTCAAAGTTTTCATGTCCTTACATTGTTGTAAAATACAGGTCCTTGCTGATGTAGTCAGCATTGTGGCTGAAAAAATTGATATTGTGACGTTGGACCTTTGCACTTGTCTTCTACCACTTCTATCTTGTCTTCTTGGAAGTGACATTGATAGGTAACAGAATGGTGCCATTTTCCCTAAGACTATTATGGTTGCAAAGAATAAATAGTTATCACTCTATGTTCTAATTTCCATGAAATTAACTAGAAAAGCTATGCTCTTTACTTCCCCATTATGTTAGTTTCTTTTGTAAATGCATCTTATTTTGATTTGTTTCTTACTGTTTTATGAGATAGTAGCCATTTCTCAGAATAGTAATTAGCTGCTAGCCAAAATTAGTGGTCCTACTAGGCATATAACTGTAGTTCATTATTGTAAATTGAGAACTCTTCTAATACTGCACGATGGTGCTCTCCTATAACTTTGTTCTTTCAGTCATCTGTTTGTGGCTGATAAGGTTGGCGTTGTAGTTTCTCTCAAGTTTGCGCCAAAATATTTGTTCACTAAACTATTCCTGTCCTTGGAACTGGAGATTTCTTGGATTTCATCTGACCAAGAAATTAGACTCTTAGTTCTGTTTTTAAGGTGATTAGATGTGGTTCCAGGAAAGCAGGTTTTGCCAATACAAAAGAAAAGCAGCTTTTGCCAGGACAAATATGGCAAAAGTAATTTCAGAAATGGTATTGTCCACAATTCTATCGTATCGACATCTTGCCCTTCCAAATGAGTGTAGCAATTCCCACCTCATTTTTATTATTGGTTCCATTCTAAAGAATAATGTCTTTGTTTTAAGGGCCTTCGCTATTAATGGAGTAGATAGATAAATATCTGGTTGATGAAAAGAATTTAAGCAAATTATCTGCTTTTGGTCCTTGAGATCTCAAAATCTTGGCCAAGTTTTGTATTGAGTTTTGTTTGTGATCTTTTGTATTAAGCTTTCTTCTCAGCTTCCGGTCTGTCTCCATCAGCCCCAAATTCTTTATGCTAGGTCAGGCATGTCTGTTCCAATTCACTGCCTCATCCTCCTTTGGCTTTTTCATCTACATTTGTATGTTTATTGTATGTCTCCATTGGTGTCTATGAATGTGCGTTTATAAGATAGATCTATAGATGCCTACAGAAAGTCAGATACCTTATGTTAGAAACTAAATTTCCTGGCATATCAGGCATTTGAGCATCTGTCTGGACATGCTGCTTAAGCTTGTCAGAATATATGGTTCTATGGTCTATTCAGCTGTATCAGCTTCAGCTCCTGTTGGTGTAGATATTGAAGCAGAGCAGAGGTATGCACTCTAGGTTTGTAGTTAATGAGAAATGAAGTCGTACCAAGGTTATACTGCATAGATGATTAGCTAAAAGGCATTCCACTGTTTATTTGATTTTATAGGTTGGAAAGGTACAATCTCTGCTATGTAGAGCTTGAGAAAATTAAACGCTGTTTGCCGAGCCTAACAAGGTGCAAACTTGTCTACTTCAGTTTGAAGTCCTGTAACTTCATATTTACATTTTCTGCCCCAGATTCATATTTTACCTATCTCTTTTGTTCTATAGAAGAGGAGGTTCAGTTTCAAAATCCGCCCATGAGCTTACTCTAGCTCTTCAAGGAGTTTCATGATCAGATATCAAAGTCCTGAGTGGATATACTGTTCGTTGATAGATAGCATTTCGATCCTAATGCTTGAAGAAGAAAGGAACCTTCCACCCTTTTTCTCTGGGATTTATCTGCCTTGGTTATTTATGGTCTTGAGAGACAGGAGCAAGTTTGTGTATGTTAGTAATTAAGCAGGTGCTTCATGCATCATCCGATGCATTGCTTCTGCCCTCCATCGCCTGACCCGGTGCCTCCTTGTATATCAATGCTCAGAGGAGGCATTAACGAGTAACTCATTCTACCTTACTAATTGGAATCTTTTGAGGATGACAGGATGTACATGTCTGCCTTCCTGCAGCTGGAGGATCATAACAATCTCTAACGCAACATGTAGTTACAATTGTAACATTCAGCTTTGATCAATTCATTTGTCTGACGTGAGTGATTCTTATAGAAAAGAAACGCTCAGCTTTAGCTATGCCTTCTTGTTCACTGGTTGTGGCTTATCTCAAGATGTGTGTAATCCACCTAAATATTGACTTCCTGAATGAAAGTTTACTCAGTTTCATTGCAGACTTGGCCTTGTTCAGATACATAGCAAATTTCTAGTACAGCAAAAGCCATCCAATTATTCAGCAACCTTCCATTCTCTTTTGAATCATAGCGAGTATTGAGGTGGATGATAATGAAAAAATGCCATGCAATCTATGCAAGCATGTGATAGCCCCTTTCTTGTCCATTTTTTAGCAACAGAATCAAAGAAAAGGTACATGTTTGTCCTGAAGGTGATCAATTTTGTTTATCGTATATTAACAGGTGACGCCTCTCTAGCTCATATCATGGTTGAGATTAACTTCTATGCCAAAAACGATTCAAGTGTACATGAGTAATGGGAGCAAGCTGCAGTAAAAATATAACTGAATAGCTGACTGGAAGTACATAAATGGACAAACCAATACAAAAGAGAAGCAGTATCAGAATCTCTTCAAATCTTGAAATACTTGTATCCGTATTCTGGGTTTGTCATTCCTTCTTCCCAATCACCCATCGTGCGACCTCCAAAAACCACTTGTTGAATGCCCAAATATCTGTCAAAAATGAATTAATTAGGAATTTAGCCTGTGAATGATGCTGCAGAAACTAAAGGAGTTTATAGCAGCTTTTACATACTCTGAACTCAGCACAGTTAAGTTGTTAAGGAGCACATCAATAGCAAGAAAATCAGATGTACCAAGATCCACCCTGACAGACAATTTCATTTTTCAGATAAAACTATGTCATATTAGTACAGGAAATGTGTTTAGAAGTTATACCAGACACGGCCCCAGTTGTCCTGAAACTCAATGTCACCGATATCGTGGAAAGAAGATGGCATCACTTTAGAGCCTTTATCAGCATCATAGAGGGGATCATAGTCCATTGATGAATTTGCCAACTGCCGGTAAATGTAGTTGACATAACATCATTTGCTTTTGTCTATATTGCAAAGTAAAATCAAAGCGAATACGCCCATCTAATTCTATGCAGCCTTCTAACATTGTGTTTAAGATACTTGTGACCTGAGTCCTCTTTTCAGAGAAAACAATCGAAAAAATGAACTATTTTGTTCTTGATTCATCTCATAGTAGAAAATTATAGAGCAAGTTGCCATATACAGTGATATTTCACCCCCTCTTCCACTTCTTTTATTAGTTTCTTATTTAGACAGCATCCCTGTGAAAAACTAGTCCCTGTTAAATTGTTAACTTTGCAATTTCTCCTGCATTTCTACTACTTTCACCTATGGTTATTGATGAATAACAAGTTAACAGATAAGCTTTATAAAATCTACACAATTATAAAACATTCCATACAGATTAACATCTCTTTTCCTTTATAATGGTGGGAGCCGAAAAAAAAAACATTGCTAGAAACATCAGAATACATGAACTCATAAAAGAAGGAACAGAAAACAGCTTCAAACTCATTCAGTTTGACTGATATTCTGTTAAGATTCTGGACTAAATTCAGCTTATATCTACTCCATCAGATAAAACAAGAAAGTTTGTTTTGCAATGCATTTTGTTTTGCAATGCATACACCTCATCATTGTTGACTAAATTTTGCATAATAGTTTTGTATTATCGTCATCATCTAATTACTATTCAAATGAGCAAATTAAAGCGTGAGGAACACCAACTTAGCCCCCAGTATACCTTATGATTGTGAAAAACTTCTAAGCTGGGAAACATATACATGTTCATCAAAAAGCAAGTGAAAACATAAAGATGCAAAAATGTACCAAACCTGCAAATTTGATGAATTGAAGGCACCCAATCGTCCCATAACATACCATGCCTGGATAACCTACAATCAATCAATTAATAGAATTCATGAGCACGCCTGGTAGAACACTTGCACACCCAACATAGAACCACGTAAAAAATGATAACCAATCAGAGCAGCTTCTGCCTTCTTAGATGTTCTCAACCATCAAATAAAGAATTCAAGTAGCGAATGTTAAAGGGTCCACTTACACTGCCAATAAGATTGATGTCCCGATCCTCAGGAGATCCATATAGTTGAAACCATATGTACGAATCAACAAAGGTAAAGCTGCAAAGTCACCAGAAGTGAAAAAGAAACAGGAATTTATTATAGTCAAAACCGTAATTTTGGAATCCTGCAGCAAGTTTGAACAAAAAAAAAAGATACTGGTTCAGTTTATAATTTATAAGATTTAACAGATTTACAAGCTTTTTGATTGGGACCAATTACCTTACAAGTTTTTGCTCCATAAGTAACATGTAAAAGGAGAATTATATTCAAGGACATAAGACAGCCATCGGATTGGTTCTAACATTATTCATAAGCAAGCATTTCTTCATTAATAAAATAAAATACAGCCAAAACCCTGAGGTACTTAAAGAAACAAATAGATATCATTAACATCCACTATGATGGGTTTTAGGTAAATTTACCAAACAAAGATGATCAAAGACTACAACACAGTTGAAAGAATGTAACAGACAGCAATAAAGTGAGCAAGAGAACAAAGAACTGCAGGCAGAACAACTGTAGACAATGAAATTTCTTTATAATGATCCACACCTCAATGTCAACCCTCAAGAGATAACTAAGATAAAGCTCAAACTCATCACTCAAGAAGAAAGGTATTCCTTGGACAGTAAATTACTCTTCTATCCACGTAAGGTTACTATGCAACTAGATCATCTCATCAGATTCATATGCACAAACGACGAATACTGATCCCTACTTCATGCAACAAATATCTTCAAGAGAATTTTGTCTAGAATGTTGCAACCAATGTGGATACCAAGGTTAAAGAACGAATGACATATTGTGAAGTCCTCACGCGGCATTCACTAAAAGTTGGAGTATTTAGCTATAGAGTGTAAATTGACATTAACAGGGGAGGGAGAAGAGAGAGAGAGAGAGAGAAGAGGAAACATGGGTAGGGGCGCATTGTATTGAAGAGACTACTCACTCTCTGAAGCTGACTTTAAAGGCAAGAACAGAACCAGTTTTGGACTTCTGAAAGCTCCGACCTTTCTTCCTCACTCTGTCTTCAACCTGCTTAATGTAATAGAGATGAGTTTGTTATAAAATTGTTATGCTAAACATTGCAAGAGGTGGCAAGCAAAGACATTAAAGTGAAATAGGATTGATGATTACCCTTTTCTTCATAAGGTCAGGATTGCCAACGCTATCTCCAAGGACGGCTCGAAGCTCCTCGTCGTATTTGCAAGCGTCTTCTAACACTCTGCATTCCATACCCAAGAAGCTCATAATTGAACATGGTAACAGTTATTATATTCAAAAAGAAAAGGAAAAAGAACATACCTTGCCCAGGAAGGATAGTTGTGAACGCGATCATGTTCACGTTTCCTTTTGTCTTCACGAACCTTGAGTAACCTTCGACCTCTAGCTGTTGTTCCTGAAACCACAGTTGAAAGTGGATTCTTTCCCACATTCCCATCTACCAAAGCTGGTTCTTTGTCATTGATCATATGGGTTTTTTCATTATTTGAAGAAGATGATGCAGTAACGGAGAGTAGTGGAGTTGTTCTTCTCGTAGGGAAAATACTTTTATTATTAAAACAACCACCACTACTGCTACTACTAGTGCTATGAAGATGAAGAAGAAGAGGGCTTCTTAGAAGGCAGTGAGTTTGTGTCTCCAGGCAGCCACCCCATCTCAATCCGCTTGACATTTTTCTCTTCGAAACTGCTACTGCTCACTTCTGGGATTATCATTTTTCATGTCACGACTCACCATCCCTCGAAAGGGGCCTGAGACCCAAAAGGCCTACACTATCCCTCTGCACACCCCTGGCTATTCTTGGGCCTGATTTTAGTTGGAAGGAGGCTCAAGCACAAGGTTATGATTGTGTTGCATATATCATTAGGTCCAGAGTATCATGTTTTTGTCGGAGTGTTTTAACCATGTGTTACTTAATATTTTTTATATATTTACGTGAATCTTACGTAAATGTGTGGATAAAATTTAATAAAATAAAGTAA
>JANZXV010000003.1:5511565-5523640 GCA_027576455.1 Erythroxylum roigii
TCGCAATTCAGTACACATCAAAATCAAGTTACTTCAGTAAACAAATCAAAGTGAGACCATCCCAGGTCTCTTACAAATTTACTGTCTAAATTACTTACCGATATTACTTACTGAAATTACTGACCTGTATTACTTACTGAATTTATTTACCTGGACTGTGTTATTACTTACAAACTTTACTGTCGGAATTACTTACCTCAATCACCCTTACTGTTTTATTGCCTTGAAGTTCCGGCAATGTCTGGAATCGGTCGGTCTGTGCGTTCCTCTATCACAATGAACACATATCCAAATTACTATTGGATATAGGTACAAATTTACTACTGTCTATTGCATATGTATAATGCATGTTCATGACAAATTTTCGGGATTAATCAAGAACGTACTCTATAGATCCGGATGTAGTCAAATTCACTAATTCCTTTTTAAACTTATTAAATCGGAAAATGTCCAAATTCATATAAAAATAAAATACTTTAATATATAGTATAACGGCTAGTAAATAACGGTCAAAAAAATGTTCTATAAATAGAGACCACTCCTCCATAATTTCCTTCATCCCTCCACATTCTTTCTTTCTTACCTCACAATTTCTTCTAGACGAAAACCACATCTCAAAATGTTGTCCGCTATCGCATGTTTTTGTGTACTTCTTATCTTTCTGTATCTTTGTTTGATTCTTAGTGTTAGTGTCGAGCTAAATGAAGCTCACACTTTTTTTCTCTTCTTAGTAATTCCTATGATCCTTATGTTGCTTATTGGTATAACATTTGAGAATTAATGTTATATCTATGTGAATAAATGTATGCAGTATTTCTTTCTATTGTACTATTCACATATACGTATTTCTACTGTTCCCAAATACGTACGGTTACTGTAGCACGATACTGTTTAACCCGGTACTGTTCAACACTGTTGGCCCAGTACTGTTGACCCAGTACTGTGCCGACGCTGTTAGCCCAGTACTGTTGACCCAGTACTGTGCTTGACCGACACTATTCACAGTTACTGTTCATCGTCTCCTACCTTACGAAAATTTCACTGTTCACTTTTTTTTTCTTTCTTTTCTTTTTCCTCTCAATTTCTTTAGCAATTTCACATAAAACCTAACCTATACAGGATTTCTAACCTATCAGAATCATCAGAAACATCCTAATCTGGAAACATTAGAAATCTACAATTTCTTCCTCCTCTCTCTCTCTGTCTCATCCGAAACCTTCACCGTATGCATCATACTATCAACATAAACATAAACTAGTATGTTCAACATAAAACAGCATGGACTTACCCGTGTATAACCAGGTTGATACTCGACGAACAATGAAAACCGAGAAATTTTTGTTCTTCTGATCCTCTGATTTTATACACTTATTGATTGTTATTGCGTGCACGATATGTCTACACACGAGTCGTCCATAATTGTAGGTATTATTATTATTATATTAATATATTATTTATTTAATCATCAATTACACGGTTATGAATTCTTCTACAAACAAATACCCAGAAGTTCCAGACAACTTTCAAAAATTCACCAAAAATTTCGTCATAAAATAATGACTTTCAAATAATTGTTCAAAAATACGAAACACGTCACCAACAATTTCTAAAAATCATTGAAGTATCCAAAAAATACGATAAATAAAAAATATATATTAATATTGTCCGAATCACTCCGAAGTTTCATTAAACCAATGTACCCGAAAAATGTCATGAATGCATGCCAAAATACTGAAGCACAATTAAGTAAATAATCTATACTTAATAACAAACGTAATTCGTACAAACTTCTTTTACTATTCTAACCCCTAATTTGGGGCGTTACATAGCAAGTACAAATCCAACTGTAACTATGAAGTCTCAATCCATGAAACTACAGCTAAATTACAGCACCTTTTTCCCTTTGTTCCTACACTAGAAAAGTAAGAATTAGTGACGAAAAATTATCAACGGAAAATAAATTGTAGCAAATTAGCGACGAAAAATAAATTGTAAGATCGATTTTGATGCGAGAATGTTAGGATTAAAAAAGGGGGAATTCATCCATGTTATTGTTCACTAATCTCCAAAACAAACATCAGACACAGAGTTTCTCATCTTTGTATGTCTGTCAAAACCAAGCAATGATCTGCTAACTAAAATGGGTCAGAGTACAGACCGAAGATATCGACATAGAAGATCACTTCAGACCACTTGTCTCACGCTAAGCTGATTCTTACTGTGTTAGAATTTATGAAATAGGCTTCAAGATGTACAACTTGCATGCATGAGAGTCCACGGTGGCTGTCATATTCCCGACAAACTGTGTGCTCAACGTCTTACGCTGCAAGAGGCCGACAGTCATATTACATGTAGTATTAGACACTAGAAATTCTACAAAGCAAGCATTGAAAATGAACAGAAATGTTTTTACTGTGAAAGCATCAGCAGTACCTCCCAAACATCTCTTGCTTCTATGACGCTTCCAGGAGGAATTCCAATGTCATCCCACTCGGCGGTAATGGAAGATTTGATAGGACTTCGGTTGAGCAAGAGAGCAGCTACTCTATAGCCTGAAAGCGGCCCCGCCCATATCTGTCGAGAAAAAAACATGTTTACATATGTACATGTAACTTTCATGTCGACCAATACATATATGCTTTTTTTTTACCTCTATGTCTCCTTCCTTTCTAACCTTCTTAGCTTGAATGCCAAGTGGATCTATGAACAAAATGAACAAGTCCAAGCTGAAAGTTGAGGTAATTGTGATACCAGAACGCGGATATGCTTGCAAGTGAATGAAGAAAGTACATTACCTTTGTTAATGGCAATAGCCTCATTATTGGAAACAATCTCCAAACTATCTTTCGTTATATTCCTCAAGTCACAACCAAGGATGAGAGGAGCCTGCATATACAGTTAATCACTTTCAGATAGTATAACTGAAGAAAGGTTCCTCAAAATGCCTTTTTCTTGCCAGTCTTAATGCATTACCTTGGAAATGGCCCAAATACTAAAGTGGACAATGTATTCTTCCTTTGTCATTCCACCATTCCCCACCTCGAGCATGTCAGGATCTGCACAAATCCGAATGTCTTAAGAGGTTAAAGGTGCAATCTCCTTTTGGTAATACCAACGAGCATAACTCAAGAACAGACCATTCCAACCACCAGGCCTTGCAAGATCAGCATACACCTCATTATAATCTGCCCTGATGATCATGCTGCCAAATAATCGCAGAGCTGCTGTTGAGTATTGAGCATTGGATTCTTTCAAATCAAGCATTGCACATACTGATTTTACGTACCTTTCCCATGTATCACTAATGTCAGTGGTTGTTCTCCAGCTATTTCCTACCTTGGAACCCCAGAGAGCAGGATGCATGTCTCCCCTAGTTATAATCAAAACCCAGAAGATGTCAAATCAGAGACAGTACAAAGACTGACACAACACAATATCTGAGACTTCACGTTCATACAAAATAGTATTCATTACCAATCACAAATGGAGTAAAATATAGGACGACCAGCCTTCATTAGAGCCCGGGTCATTGCAGGATATCTGCACTAGGGAATCAAAATGGTTCGATCAATCTATGTGATCTAAATGCAAAAGGAAAACTAACACATACTGACAAGATGTCAGTGGACTACCTGATTGTTGGTTTCGTGCCGTCGTGATTGCAGTTATCATACTTCAAATAGTCAATCCCCTGGAGAAGAAGGTGAATCATAAATTCAAAGTTTAAATATTGGCAGTCTTATCAGATATAAATAGAAGGTAAAACAGTATACCCATGAAGCAAAAGTCTTGGCATCGAGCTCCTCATAACCAAGGGAACCAGGCATGGTGTTGCTGCAAGTATAGTACCTGCAGTGAAGGAACTCGTGCTATTATAAGTCAAGCCCATTCAACGGTTTGTTCAAAAGATATCTGATGGGACAGAACAAAATTTATTACCCAGCAGAAGAGTATATTCCCAACTTAAGACCCTTGCTATGAACATAGTCTGCAAGAGCTTTCATGCCTGAAGGGAATGTTGAGCTTTTTGGCACCAGGGTACCCTGCAATAGACTATGTAGTTTTTAGTGATCTCTTTTGATCATATGTTCAAACAATTCGAGAAGTTTGCTTTTCACCTTTTCATCACGAACCGTTTCAGCCCAGCAATCATCTTCCAATGCAAAAAATAGTCATTTTGTGTTGGCTACTCCAAAAATATGTTTATTGAAAAACTGGAGAAAAGAGGAGGAATCATGAAAAAGGAAAGCTCAGACCTATGTTGACATAAGTGTATCCAAGTTTGGAAAGACCAGTAGAGACCAGGGCATCAGCTATAAACATCAAAAGGAAAAGAAAATGTTGACAGTATTGGATAAAAACAGTATTGTTGATGAAAGAAAATCACAAAAAACCAAATCCATTTTGGTTTCTTTACCGGTTTCTTTGATGATTTTTTCATCAATGTGGCAAGCGAAGTGATTCCAGCTGCTCCACCTTCAAATAGGAAAATAGAGTAATAGCCTCTTAATAACACTTAACCACATTAAAATCATATCATCAAACACAACAAGATCATCTGTCATCAATGAAACATATAGTTTACTAATGAGTACTTGACACAAGTAAAACAAAAAGAGGTCAGATAGACAGAGAAGGAGAAGAATATATTTACCCCATGGCTGGAGATAAGGCAAGACCATTACCAAGCAGGTTCCTTCTCAGAGTGTCCATGACCATATACCCTTTTGGTGAAGCAGAATCAACACCATTAATCTCCGTTGAAAAGGGTAGTAGATGTATCGACAACATCACCACGCTCATCAGTAATGAACTACTACTGGTTCTGTCCTCCTTATGATTCATTTCTCTTGAATGTCCAAGTGAATTGACCAACTGAAATGGTGACTACTCTATGCTCCACTCTCACCTTTTACTCCTTATATATGTATCAGTGTGGAGACTCTTTATCTTTCGGCTTATCAACAGACAACCTAAGATTTTGGAGTCTAAGCGTTCACACTTGATTCTTAAACAGATATTGTTCCATAGGTTACGGACAAAGACTTGTTCACCTGCCTGATTTTGATGAATCTAGGAGTTTATATAAATATATGTAATATGTATTTACATTATCTGATCTTGGATCGGATTTGACCCTAAATCGGTTTATCTTCGTAGTCGTGTGACACTTATCTTGACTATTTATCTTACATGTACAGTGTACTGTCAGATTTTAGTAACGAATGTAGTAAAAACTTGTTCAAGTCCAACCCAGTTGAACTCATTGGCTTATTTCAGTTCAAAAGGATATCTGGTTGCGCTCCTTTATCTTTTTCCAACCTTTAGGGACAGTTACGTCTTATGGATCCCCACATTTTACACGTTTGCAGAGCAGTCCATAATTCTGTAAAGCTTCAGGTTCCCAGAGTTTATTCCATTTCATGGTCTGAGAAAGTGGTAACGTAAAAGCTCATGTTAATCAGAAAAAGCTCAAGCTCAGGATCTCATCCATTTTATTTTTCATTGATCTCACTATCAAACAGAGTTTGTGATATATGAACGTCATTACAAATATCAAGCAATGAGGTACTTAATAAAAATGGTACAGATCCACGATATCTTCACGAGAAGAGCATTTCTAACGCTAAGGTGTTGGTAAATAATGTGTCAAATTTCAAGAAACAGGCTTCAAGATGTATAACTTGCATGAATGAGAGTCCACGGTGGCTGTTATATTCCTCGCGAACAGAGTCTTCAACGTCTTGTGCTGCAAGAGATAAACCAGCCATTAATATATCACTACAAGGTGAATCATTGTTAGGGAAAGTATTGTTCGAGTAAGCAATTGGAAATGAGCATAATCACAAAGTTGTATACCTCCCAGACATCTCTTGCTTTAACGACGCTGGTAGGAGGAATTCCCATGTCATCCCACTCGGCAGTAATGGAATATTTGATAGGACCTCGGTTAAGCAACACAGCAGCTACTCTGTAGCCTGAAAGTGGTCCTGCCCATATCTGTTGAGAAAACAATAGGTACCCATCAATCACATATATGATCTATGGAGATGAATATGCACAAGTAATTACAATGTATCGACCAATAAAACAAAATGTCTCTTTTTTACCTCAATATCTCCTTCCATCCTAACCTTCTTAGCTTGAACACCAAGTGGATCTATGAACAAAATGGACAAGAAGAAAGGCAAAAAGTTCGTGTAATTGTCAGAACAGAAAAGCAGACATGCTCTTCAGGAAGCATACTAACAAATGAAAAAAAAAAAAAAGGTGATTACCTTTGTTGATGGCAATGGCCTCCTTATTGGTAACAATCTCCATAGTCTCTTTTGTCATATTCCTCAAATCACAGCCAAGGATGAGAGGAGCCTGCATAAGTAGCTCAGTGCTTGCAATCAGTATAACTGAAAAAAGAGTTCTGAAAATATGTTTAAGTATTAAAAAAAAGTCCTTTTCCAACTCTAAACTACCTTGGAAATTGCCCAAAGACTGAAGTGCACAATGTATTCGTTTTTGGTCATCCCTCCGTTCCCCACCTCAAGCATGTCAGGATCTGCACAGATCAAAATAAGTCTCAAACAGAATAATTAAACTTCCACTAACAGAGACAAGATATTAAGTGCCGACCATTCCAACCGCCAGGCCTTGCAAGCTCTGCAAAGAACTCGTTATAATCTGCCCTGGTGATCATGCTGCCAAAGAACAAGGTTTAGTAGTTAAGAATTCAAAATAGCAGCTTCCAGAATCAAACATGGCACTTCTGATTTTTACCTGTCCCATGTATCAGTAATGTCATTGGTTGTTCTCCAGCTATTTCCTACCTTGGCACCCCAAAGAGCAGGATGCAGGTCTCCCCTGGTAAAGAAAGAGGAAAACAGGAATACATATCAGATCAAAATAGTTTTAAGCTTAAAACATCTAAGACTGCTTGGTCATAGAAAATGTTCATTACCATTCACAAAGAGAGAAAAATATAGGACGGCCAGCCTTCATTAGAGCTCGGGTCATTACAGGGTATCTGCACAAGGAAATTACAAGTTTCTGTTCGATCCGTGTGATCTAAATGAAAAGGAAGCACAAGTACAACATTGACAGCCTAATACATAACTAAAAAATTGTCATTGTTCAACTACCTGACAGTTGGTTTTGTGCCATCATTGTAGCAATTGTCATACTTCAGATAATCAATCCCCTGTAAAACAAGGTGCTGCCTCAATTCAAACTCTCAAATATGGCAGTCTAATAAACAGAAAAACTGAGATAAACAGAAACTTAATATTATACCCATGAAGCAAAGGTCTTAGCATCGTGTTCTTCATAACCAAGAGAACCAGGCATTTTTTTGCTACAAGTAAAATACCTGCAATAGAGGTAATTCATGCAGTAAGTCGAACCCATTCAAAGGTTTGTTCAAAAGATACACTTGTATTCTGTTAGGAAATAACAGAAATTATTACCCAGCAGAAGAGTAGATTCCCAGCTTAAGACCCTTGCTATGAACATAGTCTGCAACAGTTTTTATGCCTGAGGGGAACGTTGACTTTTTGGGCACCAGATTACCCTGCAATAGAGCGTGTTGTTTCAGTGAACTCTTCTGAACGGCTTACCTCAGTTTTAACAACCATCAAACAATTTTCTGTTGTGGAGAAGAGAAGTTTTCGTTTATGTACCTTCTCATCACGAGCTATTTCAGCCCAGCAATCATCTATCAATGCAAAAAGTTGTCATTATTTTATTGGCTACTTCGGAAAAAAAAAAGGAGAATATGACTGTTGAAGAGAGTAAGGGAAGGGATTGACTGATTGAGGCTAGGGCAATGAAAAGATGGATTCATCAGAAACACTACCTATGTTGACATAAGTGTATCCAAGCTTAGAAAGACCAGTAGAAACCAAGGCATCAGCTGCAGACACCACAAGAGAGCAACCAAACTATGAACACTTGGTGGAATAACAATGTAAGACAAAAACTTCGTCCTGTTTTGTGTTTTACCAGTTTCTTTGATGACTTTTTCATCAATGTTGCAAGCAAAATGATTCCAACTACTCCACCTGAAGACGAGAAACAACAAACAACAGCAATAGCCCCTTTCATTAATAATACTTAACACAATAAAAGAACAGTAAACATGTACAGTTATTAAAATGCCACCGACAAAGCCATACAAGGCCAAAAAGAAGGTTCCTTTTTTCTTTTTTTTTGACAGATTGGAATGGTGGGTTACGATTAATTGATTATGAAGGAAGAAGAGTGAGGGAGAAGAATAGATTTACCCCATTTGAGGAGTCAAGCCAAGACCATTAGCAAGGAGGTTCCTTCTCTCCATGAGCAAGTGATGCTTGGATGGACCAGCATCAACACCATTCATCTCCTTCGACATGAACAGTACATGTAGTATCAACAATAACACTGAACTACACCAACTTCTTCTCTCCATCTCAGCTAATGAGCTACTCCGACTGCTGATGGATTCTACACTAACTAGTAGCAATAGCAACTAGTGTTGGTTTAGAGCTGATATATAACGAGGGAGCCAGAGGATAAGAACAAGAAAAGAAGTAGAAGGGTAGTAGTGTACGTTGCAGTGATGGGGGCAGCTATTGTTTTTATCTTCTATACATACATGTGTGCTCGCACGTAATCTAACAATATTTTTTGTAGAAAGTGCTTTAGTATCCTTTTATCTTATGGCCTTATTTGTCGGATCGGGTCGGGTGCGACATTATTATATAGCATTGATTCTTTTATTTACATTATATTAATATTATCTATAAATAAGAGATAATGATTAATTAAATTATTGATAATAAAAAATTTTACAAGAGTCCTTTAATCAATAAAATAAAATCTGATTTAGTTAATAATACATATGATTTAAAAGTTTTTGTAGTTATCTATATATCACTTTAATATGTATCTTAATCATGATTCATATTTTAATAAAATTGAAATTCTAGTTTTGATCGATTAGTAGTTTTGATTAGTTTAGAAACAATCTCTTAAAAGTAAGACTGCGTACTATTAAACTTCTCTAGATCTTATGTTCTAGCAGGATTAAACTTGTAAAACAAGAGATTTAAAATTTAAAAAATACAATTAGTATTAAATCATTATAAAATTAACTAAAGATTAAACAAAATTAAAATTTTTAAAATATAATTAAAAGAGATTGTAATTTCATTAAAAAATATTGTTAAATAAAAATTAATTAATTAATTTTAATTTATAATAACTAATTATAAAATGGAGTAAACCAATTAGTTCTAAGTGGAAGAATATTGGAAAAGGATAGTTGTTAGTCTTAGCTAACGAATCAAAGTCTAACATTACGACTCAACCTTTTTTGTTTTGTCTAGAGAATCTTTAGACTTTATTAAGTAGGATTGATTTTTCCGGCGCATTCAATACCTTATATAAATGCCACGTACGTAGACTTCACTTTTGGAGTTTTGACTTTGATGTTGAAGCAAGAAACCGATTGATAAGTACAAACTCTGTAAGTATCAAAAATATTTTATATTTGTTGTTTCTTATTCCCTAACATAAAAAATATATATATATTTTTGGTTTAAAAATTTTAAAAAATTCCTAAAATTTCTCAAAAATATTTTATATTTGTTGTTTCTTATTCCCTAACATTAAAAAAAAGTATTTTTGGTTAAATTTTTTTTAATAAATTCCTAAAATTTCCACAATACTAACATTTATAAAGGCACCAAAAGCATTTGGCATTTCTCAAAAAATTAGCTAAAATCGCTAGAGGAAGGGCTTGAACCTTCGACCTTGTGGTTAACAGCCACACGCTCTAACCAACTGAGCTACTCCAGCTGCGCAAATAGCTCATTATTTGCAATATTTTACAACATCTATTAGCTGTCACAGAGGAAATTTTTTTTAAAGAATACTGTATATAGCATTTTTAAAAACATCTCTTATTAGTCTTAATTCGCTTCAAAACGTTATAAAATAACAAATAAATATATAACATTTGCCGTCATACACATTATAGTCCCTAATTTTTAAAAAATGTTCAATTAGTCCTTCAATCTTCTGACAATTCTCTGACCATTATTTAAATTAAGGTTCTATCAAATATCAATATATTAATTTCTCCATCTAAATAAAGATACAAAACTTTGTATGAAATGCTGTCCCAGTCTTCACTGCATGTCAAACCATCAGAATATATGATGAAAGATATACACAATACACCACATCATCAACAGTTCCATTCTTATTTACTAACCATCCATTCCTAACGGACATCAACTTTTGGACATAACCACTGAAATATTCTCAATGGTCGGGGCATCACTAGGATGTAGAAAGTTATGGTGAAACAGGAAAAATGAAATACAGAAAAGGAAGAGGCTCATCATCCATACATCCTCCTCTTTGGCCAGTTCAAACTGAATCAAAAGCATTGCATGTCTCGGATCATTTTACTATGCATATCTTAATGACAGAGGCAGCTCCAATGCGATGAATTGCAACAACAGCATCGCCAGGCTTGCACAATCCCCTCTGTGTTGCTGACTTTAAAGCTGCTTCCAGTATCACCTCGGTCGATTCTGCATCTGTGGCCTTAGCAGATCCTTCTGCCAGAAGTGGAATCAAGCCCCGATATATAAGACTGTGCCTTGCCGGTGATTCATCACTTACACTCCAATCAAACGAATCAGTTGTCAGAACAGGGACGACCACTGACAAAATTGGTACCGCTGGCCTATACTTGGCTACCAACTTGGCTGTTGTCCCTCCACGCGTCAGTACTACGATGAGCTTTGCCTTAGCCTTGTTAGCAGTTCTTACAGCAGATGATGCAAGACTCTCCAACGGGCTCATAGGAAGTGGAGTTGACCGTATCATCTCCTTGAAGATAGCTCCATAATCAAGAGAAGATTCTGCTTCAATACAAATTCGACGCATGATCTTCACAGCAAGCTCTGGGTATGCCCCTGCTGCACTCTCGCCACTGAGCATAACACAATCGGTGCCATCAAGAACAGCATTAGCAACATCAGTGGCTTCAGCACGGGTTGGCCGGGGTGACTTGATCATGGACTCTAGCATCTGAGTAGCAGTGACCACAGGCTTGCCAACAAGATTGCACTTGTATATCATCATCTTTTGGGCCAAGAAAATCTTTTCAACTGGAATCTCCATTCCAAGGTCACCTCGGGCAACCATGAATGAGTCAGTCTCACGCAAGATATCATCAAAGTTAATAACTCCTTCCTGGTTCTCAACCTAAGATAATAATAAAGATACATCAATCAATTTACAAGGAAAATGATAAATGCCATCAAACTAGACTCACAATGCTAAATTCAAATGATCCAGAATCAGATGAAACAAACACTCAGATACCCCGATGAAAATTACAAGAGAATATAAGAACCAACATAATCTATTAAGTGCCACAGTCAAGTAAACTCACAAATAATTTCTACCATACCTTTGACATTAATTTTATCTGCTTGGCATGGGGGCCAAGGACCCTACGCACATTAACAAGATCAGAACCCTTGCGAACAAATGAAAGAGCAATCAAATCAATGTTGTTGGGAACACCCCATCCCAAGATGTCTTCCTTATCCTTTTCTGTAAGCGTTGGAAGGTCGACCACTACACCAGGAAGATTAACATTTTTTCTCTCACCTAGCATTGCAGTATTCTCACAGCGGCATCTCACAGTTCCAGCCTCCAGATCACATGATAAGACAGTCAGGGTGATAGTGCCATCTGAACACAAGATGCTATTTCCAGGTTTCACGTCCAAAGGCAGTTTTTTGTAGCTCATGGAGATCATCTCGGTATTACCCTTGATGTCATAATCAGTAGTCACAATGATTTCCTGACCTTCCTTCAACTGAATAGGTTTTCCGCCCTCCAGAAACCCAGTTCGAATCTCAGGTCCCTGTGACAAGAAGAAGATTAGTATCCGTTATCATTAGTTCTACCCAGTGGCTTGAAATTACTGTTTAAAATTTGAAGGTCAAAAGTTTAACGTCATCTTAATTCAAGTTGGCAGAAATGGAAATACTTGAAAAGGAAATTCTAGTAATTCTGTGC
>JANZXV010000003.1:5573135-5584065 GCA_027576455.1 Erythroxylum roigii
CGTTTCCTTAATTAGTTTCTTAAGTTGCTCCAACCTTCCGACATTATCATGACTGGAATGCAGCTGATGCTCTGGTATCCAGTGGACTCTCATCACTTGGATACATATATGTTAATATAGGTATACGCTAATGTCAAATGAAATTTCTGTGATTCATTTAAAATTTTTTTTATTTCTCTGAATATTCATGTTATCTTTTTCTATTCCCTGCAACTATGCATGCGAATTGATGCAAAACTTCGACCTACAGATGATTGTTGGGGTGCATATGACCGTGACTTTAAGGTTTGTTTGGATCATCTTGTATTTTATACACACCACTGTATTTATTTTTATATTGATTTTAATGAACAGTGAAAATCAATATTTTGTAATTTATCGAACAAATTTAATTTAATACAGGGGAATCTGGTGGCCAACAAGTCCACATTTCCATCAGGAATCAAAGCACTCGCAGATTACGTTCACGCCCATGGTCTCAAGTTAGGGATTTATGCGGATTCAGGGTGAGTAATACGCATCAAATCTTTTGTGTCTATAATCTTGTGCTAATTTTGTTCCAGATGATCCTATATTTTTTTAATTTCTTTGATATGAAAAAGGTAGAAAAGCAAAATATGAATTTAATTTGAATTTTGGTATTTTTTTGCATGAAATTAAAAGGTATCGAACATGCTCGGGGAGAATTCCAGGGTCCCTCGGACGTGAGCAAAACGACGCCGACACCTTTGCTTCCTGGGTAATTTTGTAACTCCTTTCATGATATTATATTATTTTTATTTTTATTATGTATAATTAAATAATATCACAATAAAGATATATTGTCATTTTTGAATTTTCAAAATGAACAGAGAAATTAATTATCGTGTAGGATGATATAATTATTCTGATAATTGAACAGGGTATTGACTACCTGAAGTACGACAATTGCTATAACGATGATACAAGACCAACTATCAGGTGCATGCTTCTCGATTTTCACATATTATAATTGTTAATCGCTTCTTAATTAAGTTATAACATATTTACACTTATGGTAATTATATCTTCTTTATATACATATGAAGATATCTCGCAATGTCCCGTGCCTTGAAGAAAGCTGGACGTCCCATTTTTTTCTCCATGTGTGAATGGTAAGTTCATACTATAGAGCTGTTATTGCTAATTAATTTTGATTTCCTTTTAGTTAAACCTTCTCATCCTACTTAACTTCTCTTTCGTAATCATTATTTTTAAATAGGGGTGACATGCGTCCTGCTTTATGGGGCTCTAAAATTGCCAACAGTTGGAGAAATGCCGACGACATTTCTGACTCCTGGCAAAGGTACACAGACGCAGAGATATAAGTAATTACTGTAAAAGCTTATTAATGTCCTTTTTCATTTATGGGATACATATAGCATGCTGAAGATAGCTGACATGAATGAAGTGTATGCTGATTATGCCAAACCTGGAGGTTGGAATGGTTAGTGTGTGTGTATCTTAATTTTTAAGTCTTGGCATTGGTGTGTTGTGGAGTAAATGTGAACATCAAGCGTACGATCATGCAGATCCAGACATGCTTGAGGTGGGGAATGGAGGAATGACGAACAGTGAATATCAGGTTCACTTCAGTATATGGGCTATCTCCAAGGTATGTGATAATAATAGTAACCTCCTTGGTGACACCAAAATGAACAGATGTCCTAATTTATATACACAAATATATTGCAGGCACCACTCATATTAGGATGTGATGTGAGGCACATAACAAATGAAACATGGCTTATACTTAGTAATCAAGAAGTCATTGCTGTCAACCAAGGTGAGAAATAATATCTTCAATTTTGTAATAACTTATTTTCTTTTAAGAATTGCCACTTTTTAATGGTTCCTTTATTAATCTCGTCCTGCACATTCATAATTAGATAAACTTGGGGTCCAGGCCAAAAAAGTCAGAATGGAAGGAGAAAGAGAGGTATTATTAATTAGTTCAAGCCAAATATAATTATTTTATGTCGGATTTAAGAGTTAAGTTAAACGTCACGTAAATTATATTTAGTGCCTATTTGGTTGAACTTTTGAAAGGTAAATAAGCACTTTTTTTATCATAAAAGTTTTTTTTTAGTAATGAGTGTTTGGCAGTAAAATGAAATTTTTTTTTTAATAGATATAGTCTTTTTAGCAATCAAAATACAGCTTTTTAAGAAGCTCAAATTTGGAGCTTCTAAAAAAAACACTTTTTTCAGGCAGATCAATTAATGAGCCTACTTTTTAGTCATTTTTTTCTTATGTTTTACACATAATTTTCATAATACCCACAAACGCATATTCACATTTATTTTAAGATTTATATAATATTATTTAACTTTTTTATATGTTTAACATTTTTTTATATTAGTTTTATTTATGTTTTAATCCATATAAAAGATTTGGTTACATATATTTTTATTTATGTTTCATATGGTTTAAAATTATATAATAATTAATATATTGTAATTTGCATATTATTTAATATACTTTAAATAATATTTATATGGATAAATAATTTTTATTACAAAATAAAAATAGTTAAAATTAATAAAAGTGTTTTTTATTTTTATGTTGTCAAAAAGTCTATTGTATGAAGCTCTTTTCAAAAAGTTGTTTTTTAAATTGACAGCCAAACAATCAACTAGGTTCTTAAAAAAAGCTCTTCTGAAACAAACTCTCATAACAAAAATTATACTGACAAAAGTTATACTTATATAAGTCCATCCTAATAGACACTTAATTTGTGTACGTTTAATATTCAAATATATGTATTTCATAGTTATTTTTAACTAAAATTTAAGAAAAATATTTTTTCTAAGAAATTAAAATTAAAATTATAAGACTTTTCTTAAAATTTCTAAATTATAATATAGGATAGTACAGTGTCTTTTACCTATAAAAATTTAGTAATTGAAAAAACGCGCAGATATGGGCTGGACCACTTTTGGGGAACAGAAAAGTGGTACTAATGGTGAACAGGAAGACGTGGGGCTCTCCTCTAACAGCCCACTGGGATGACATAGGCTTCAACTCTGATGACATTGTGGTTCAAGCCAGAGATCTTTGGCAGGTACACTATGTAATTTGCAATAATATATTTTAAAATCAAAAAGAAAAAAACTAACTATTTTAATAAATATCAAAGCATCGGACTCTGGAAGAACAGTTCCGAGGGAAGTTGACAGCATACGTAGAGCCTCATTCATGCAAGATGTTTGTGTTGACCCCTATCGCTTCCATCTGGTACACCTCTTTCCATACATTATTATTTATTTTGTTTATATACAAGAACGTATTTTTACTAATTAAGTAAGAGTTATCTTAATTATTATTTAATTTATACTAATTAAGTAAGAATCATACTAATTATTATTTAATATTATTCTTTGCTTGCAGATTGCTCACAAGTTGCCAAGGAGGAAGACAACTTAGAAAGCCATATATAATAATTTAGGACATGAAAAGAATATCCGATCATCGTCATCACACCCAGTTTAAAATCTCACAATAAAATAAAGTCTTGGAAGGTCTGCTTTAATTTTTTTAATAAAAAAGATTATGTAATTAAGTTTTTGGGCCATCTTTTATTTTTATTTATTTTTATAACTTATACAACAACGTAACAACGACATCCATTAGAAATCCTGCTGATACGAGTTCTAAAAAGGTTTAATTGTGACGCCCTAATATCTCCTGGGAAGATATTGCGAGTGCCACACACATAGATGTACAGTTATTTTAATGTCAAAATTCATATGCACATATTAGCGAATACTCAATTATGCAAAGTATATGATGTACTGAAAATTCCTAAATTTTCTAACCCCTAATATGGGGTGTTACACTAATAGTACGTAGACTTAGTCTTAATTAGTAGAGAGGTTGATTTTTCATAACTTATAAAAATCATAATAATTGGTTTGAATTTTTTTAATCATTTTTATAACATAATTTTTTAAATAACTATATTCCAATTAATTGTTTAATATAAGTTACTAATAAGGATTATGAATAACATATATAATTATAAATTTTAAAATAGAATTAATTAATTTTAAGTAGTGACATTAATCTTAACAATTGTAATATAATTATAATACAAAAAAGTAATTTTTACTAAATTATATAAATAAATTATTTTAAGAATAATCAGAATTGGTAACTCTAAATTTGAAATGTTTAATGTACACATAAGTACATTACCAGCGGGTCACACTTATACAATTTGTAAATGTGATGACATCAACAGTATAAAACCCTAAATTCAGACAAGTCCATGGTGACCTCTCTGTAACGATAAACTGGTACTAATAGGAAGGAAGCACCAAACCTCAAAGAAGCCATGAGCGGTTCCTCCAAATCCAGAAACTTCCGCCGCCGCGGAGACGCCAACGACGACGCTGACGGCAACACCAACGTCAATCCCACCCCTTCTACTGCTCCTCCTCGGAAACTCTCTTCGTCCTCTATCTCTTCTTCTAAGCCCAAGAAGAAGCTCCTGAGCTTCGAGGACGACGAAGATGGAGATTACGTCACCCCGCCGCCGAGTTCTCGTGTCCAGTCCTCCAAATCATCATCTTCTACTACGACAACAACAACCTCTCGCCTCGCCAAAGCCAAAACTTCCTCTTCTCATAAGCTCACCACCGCCAAAGACCGACTTCCTCCGACCCCTTCCTCTACCGCCTCCAATGTGCAGCCTCAAGCCGGAATTTACACCAAAGAAGCGCTGCTTGAGCTCCAGAAGAACACTCGGACTCTCGCTAAACCCTCTGAGCCCAAAATCGTTCTCAAAGGTCTCCTCAAACCTCCCGATGTTGACAACAACCCTTTTCTTCTAGAAGATGATGGAAGTAATGTAGAAGAGGGTGACAGGAGTGATGCTCAGGATCGATTGGCGTCCCTGGGATTGGGGAAATCTAAATCAGACGACTATTCGTTAATTCCTGACGAGGATACTATCAAGAAGATTAGGGCAAAGAGGGAGCGAATGAGGCAATCTAGAGGAGCTGCTCCGGATTATATTTCTCTGGATACAGGAATCAATCATCATGGAAGTGATGCAGAAGGATTGAGCGATGAGGAGCCGGAGTTTAGGACTCGGGTTGCCATGATTGGTCATGTTAAGAAAAAGGAGAGTGGAGGCAGCACCCCTGGTGTGTTTGAAGATATGGTGGTCGATGATGATGATGCCAATGCTAAGGCTGCCGATGTCAAAGAAGGTGCTTTTGATGATCAGGAGGAGGACGAGGAGGACAAAATTTGGGAGGAAGAGCAATTTAGGAAGGGTTTGGGGAAGAGAATGGATGATGCGTCTGGTACCAATAGGGTTTTGAGTAGTACTGCCACAACTACTACTACTCCATCAAATATGATGATGCACAATCAACAACAACAGCAACAGAGGTCAATGGCATATGGTGCTGTTCCTAATATTGGAGGATCATTTGGAGCGGATGCATTGTCAATACCTCAACAGGCTGAGATTGCTAGAAGGGCTTTACTGGAAAATGTTAAGAGGCTTAAGGTTGGACAATTTTATTTGATTTTGTACTTTTGCGTTGCTCCTTTAACTAAAAGTTTCTTTCTTTGGAAGCGATTATTCTAAAGTAGAGAATGTATAATCAACGAACTGACAACTGCAGTATTTGATGGTGGAATCTGTCCATTTGTTAACGTTGTAATAGCCTTGGTCTGAAAAATTGAATCATGACCTATTCTGGACTCTGGATTTTCTAAAGATATTTTCTTTGATAAGAGATGAAAGAGGTTATTTATAAGTAAAAATTGAGATTATATGCTGTAAACTCATTTGTTTATCTTGGACGGAACAATAGAATAAAACTCTAAGATGACAGGCAAGCTAAATCTTTTGTTTCATTTCCTATTTGATGCCTCCTTTGCTTTAATTCACACCTTTTCCTTTGTGCGTATTGTTGTTGGCAATAGTTAAAATCTTATATTGACTCTCTGTCCTTGTCTTCTTGTCAGGAATCTCATGGTAGAACAATTTCATCATTGACAAAGGCAGATGAAAACTTATCTAGCTCATTGATGAACATTACTTCTCTTGAAAATTCTCTTACTGCTGCTGGTGAGAAGTTCATCTTTATGCAAAAGCTTCGTGACTTTGTTTCTGTTATATGTGAATTTTTGCAGGTATGAGTTTATCTAATTCCATGCCTTGTATATCAGTGTGTTCCAATTCCTGAAATCATCCTTCACATAACAAGATTGGTTTACTATGTCAGTACGTGCTTGTGTCCATGCATGCCCAAGTGTAAGGATAGAAATTAAATCGTGTACATCATCCCCAAATTCAAGTGCAGTTATCTGGATATAAGTTCATGCTAGTTGTAATTAGTTAAAAATTTACCTTGTGATTGAACCAGATCGTTTTTCTGGTTTGGTGGTGGCACATACCCCTTCTATTCATTCATCCTTTGCCCTGTGGTTAATATGATGATATCTTTCTACATCTTAGGGATCTTGTGAGACTCTGTTTCTGGACCTGCTTTTTAGCTCCGCAATCTTTTTCTCCTTGGGGATGCCTTGTATATCAGTGTGTTCCAATTCCTGAAATCATCCTTCACATAACAAGATTGGTTTACTATGTCAGTAGTTGCTTGTGTCCATGGCCATGCATGCCCAAATGTAAGGATAGAAATTAAATCGTGTACAACATCCCCAAATTCAAGTGCATTTATCTGGATATAAGTTCATGCTAGTTGTAATTAGTTAAAAATTTACCCTGTGTTTGAACCTGATTGTTTTTCTGGTTTGGTGGTGGCACACATCCCTTCTATTCATTCGTGCTTTGCCCTGTGGTTAATATGATGATATCTTTCTATATCTTAGGGATCTTGTGAGACTCTGTTTCTGGACCTGCTTTTTAGCTCCGTAATTTTTACCTCCTTGGGGATGCCTTGTAATTAGTATATGTAACTTAACACATTGACAACTGGATCTTCTTTCATACACATTTTCTTGTCAGTTAATCTACTTATGAGAAAGTAATGGATAAGTATCATGATGTTAATGAGAGTTTTTTTTTCAGCATAAAGCCCCCTTCATAGAGGAACTTGAAGAGCAAATGCAAAACCTTAATGAACAACGTGCGTTGGCTATTTTAGAGAGAAGAACCGCTGATACTGATGATGAGATGATGGAAGTAGAAGTGGCTGTAAAAGCAGCAATGCTGGTTCTCGATGCCCATGGTAGCGTTGATGCTGCTAAAAGGGCGGCACAGGATGCATCTTCTGCTATGAAAGAACAACAAATAAATCTGCCGGTGAAGCTAGATGAATTAGGTAGGGATCTCAACCAGCAGAAACGAATGGATATGAAGCGGAGGGCTGAAGCCCGTAAAAAAAGAAAAGCTAGATTTGATTCGAAAAGATTGTCTTCCATGGAACTGGATGGCTCTGATCAAAAAGTAGAAGGAGAATCAAGCACTGATGAGAGTGACAGTGAAAATGCAGCTTACCAGTCAAACCGTGATTTATTACTCCAGACTGCTGATCAGATTTTCAGTGATGCATCTGAGGAGTATTCTCAACTTTCAGTTGTTAAGAAAAGGTTCGAGGGATGGAAAAAGGAGTATTCAGCAAGTTACCGAGATGCTTACATGTCATTAAGTGTACCTGCTATATTCTCCCCATATGTTAGACTGGAACTTCTAAAATGGGATCCACTCCATGAGGATGCAGATTTTTTTGATATGAAATGGTATGCTATTATGTATTGAGGCTAGTGTCACTTAATTTAGTAGAATTTTAGAACTTTCTATTGAATTTTCCGTATTTACTTCTCCGAAAGTGGATAACTGATTGGCCTTGTATTACTTAAAGTCTTAAAAATGCGTATAGTTCTTTTCCCCGTACTTCAATAGCTTTCATAGACACATAAGAGACATATTTGGTTCTTGGTTTGTTTTTTTATTTCTCTTTATCATAATTCTTCCGTTTCTCAGGCACTCCTTGCTATTCAATTATGGCTTGCCTGAAGATGGAGGTGATGTAAATCTTGATGATGCTGATGGAAATCTTGTTCCTGAACTAATAGAAAGAGTTGCAATTCCAATTTTGCATCATGAAATTGCTCATTGTTGGGACATGCTTAGTTTGCGAGAGACAAAAAATGCTGTTTCTGCCACGAGCTTGGTCATAAATTATGTTCCAGCCTCTAGTGAGGCTTTGGCAGATTTGTTACTGGCAATTCATACCCGGCTTGCCGATGCTGTTGCGAATATTAAGGTATGTGATTTGGACTACAAATAATTTGGTTCTCTCTCTTTATCTTTTCTCCTGTGGATGCATTTTCCAGTTTGTATACCTTCTAAGAAAGAGAGAGCATGTGGATAAAATATTCCAAGTTGTTTGTTGAACGTGTACGTACTCATTCTATATCTTCATGCCATTTGATAGGTCCCAACATGGAAACCACATGTGCTGCAGGCCGTGCCCAATGCTGCCCGAGTTTCAGCATACAGGTTTGGAGTCTCTGTTCGCTTGATGAGAAATATTTGCTTGTGGAAGGATATCCTTGCGCTGTCAATTCTGGAGAAACTTGCTCTTGAGGAGCTTTTATTTGGGAAGGTTTTACCTCATGTCAGAAGCATTGTGTCAAATATTCACGATGCAATCACGAGAACTGAAAGGATTATTGATTCTTTATCTGGTGTGTGGTCTGGTCCAAGTGTCACAGGGAATCACAGGTACAGATTTTTTGCCAAATCTAACTTTATTTTGATACTTCTCCTTAACTAGCCTTGTCTTCTATTGGACTTGCTGTCAGTGGAAATTCATTCATATGAGTCTGTTGGTACTAATATTATAATTTTCTGACAAAAGCTCCCGTCCAATGACATGATCTCCTAGCATATTGCATTAGTTTCTATTATTTATCATCTCTGAGAAAATGAAATCAAATTGGCTTCAGTTGCTATCTTTTTGTGCAAATAGTCTTGGACTCTGTTGGAATTTTGGTCATATGTTCTTGGGGATTTGTCTCCTTTACATCACATAATTACAATATGGTCATACGTTCATTTACATTGATTAGTTCATCATTACATGTTGAAAATGAAGAGGAGGAATGATTAAGTTGTTTGGTTTCTCATTGCTGCAACATATCAGTAAGTCCTTTTCTGTTGTGCAGTCGCAAGTTGCAACCTCTGGTGGATTATGTAATCTTACTAGGGAGGACACTGGAAAAAAAACGAATGGCAGAAGTCTCGGGCACTGAGATTGGTGCACTTGCCCGTCGTCTGAAGAAAATGCTGGTCGACCTAAATGATTATGACAGTGCCAGATGCATAGTAAAAACCTTTGATCTGAAGGAGGCTTTGTGAGTCGCGGTTGATAGATATTGTAACTCAGAAGTTGGCATTGACATGTTTGGATTTCTATCTTAGAAGAGAGCTATTTCGACCGATCAATGTCAGTCTCTTCAGTTTTCTCGTGCATTTTTGGTTTAAGGAACAGCAAACAAAATGATGGGAACTCCTTGGACCAAAAAAGAGCTGAAGAGAGTGAGAAACAACCCCATTCTAATCTGTTCTTGTCCCACAATGTTTAATCGATCTTATTGCTTGCAGAACTTTCAAAATGTTCTGTCGACCATTATGTTAACACAGTGGCCAATATGTTCTCAAGATGTTATATTTTTCAATCACATCATTACTGTTTCCGGAAGATATAATGATCCTGTGTGCAGTTTTATCCATTAGGTGACTTTGAAATATGGATTGTAAGCTAACAGAGTGAAAATGTTGACCTGAAAAGGAGGAGCACCTAAGCTTGCAGGAGTTTTATAGGAAAAAAGATTACAATTTGTTGGCTTGTATCATTTTGTGAGTTATTGTTAACTTTAGCTACAGACGAGACATGGATATTGAATAAGACTCGTAACCAACGACTATAATACATACCCAACAGCTGGTGCTCTTTGCTTTCACCTAAAGTTAAAAGAGTTCCAAATTAACTACAATTTGAACTTTGAAACATGAATTTTCCTTTCCAAAATTCTGCCTTCTATTTTGATTATTATTTCAATATTAAAGATAATTAAATTAGAGTTAGTACTTCTATGATTTATTATGTGATTTATCCAAATATATAGTGATCTTGAAAATTCATTCAATATACACTCGAAAGATAATAATTATAAGTTGATTATTAAGAAGTTACTAAATACGAATTCAAAAATTAATGATTATAAGTCTATTACTTAATTCGTTGAACAAATTATTCAAATCATGCAATCTATCAATTATTTATATTTGTAAAAGGTCATATTTATATATACACTCCAAATAAATATTAAAAAAATTATGAAAGCATATCGGGATCTTCCATTAAAAGAAAGTTTAGAGTTAGTGTTTTTTAGCAACGTAAGAACAAAAGGATTATTGTAAAGTAATGTTTGTGGAACAACTTAGGGGTAAAGTAATGTCTAGAGAAGAATAGAAACTAAAAGAGATGCTAATCAAATGTGAGAGGAAGTAGCAACTCTTTTAAGGAGTGTAGCTAAGGAGATCTTAAGAGTTTCTAAAGGGCCTAAAGGTAGTAAGAAGGAGTTTTAGTGGTGGAATGAAGATGTATAAAAGAAGGTAAAGATTAAGAAGGCTGCTGTAAAGCTTTATTGGATAGTAACGTAGATGAAGAGAAAGTAGCTAATAAAGAGAGTTACAAGCTGGCAAAGATAGAGACAAAGAAGTGTTGGGAAAAATTACTACAACCTCAACAACTATAATCAAAGTTATGAATACCGTATTGGGTTCGGTACCGGATTGAGTTCTGAGACAAAACTGTACCGGTACCGGTCAGTACCGGGTACCGTTTCGGGTAATTTTTAAAATTTATAAAATAGTCCCTAAAATTTTTTAAATTTACAAAATAGTCCATTAGTATATTAT
>JANZXV010000003.1:5619362-5632176 GCA_027576455.1 Erythroxylum roigii
ATTATGTATTTCATAATGATTTGTTTTAATAGATCCCTCAACGGAGACTGTTGACAAAACATTTGATGCTAATAATGATAATATTAAATTTAATAAAGTTTCTTACATTCTTATTAGTATGTTGTTATTAGCAATTAATGATATAACTTCTATGTTTTTCTTAACTAAGACGAGGTAAGTGGAAAACGAGGTCGTGGTCTTACTAAAGGGTTAAACACCCAAAAGTATACACATAAATGTGGGGAAAAACCTAAAATTATTATTCCCAAGGGAATTAACAAGCCCGTCGAGAAGCATAGTTCTAAACATGTAACTCAAATTGGGGTTTTGATTAGACTTGAAGTCCTAATGCAAGTTGAGGGCTGGGCAAACATTCCAAACGAGAAAAAAGAAGATCTTTTCAGAAAGTTGGTTGTAAGTTTTTTTTCTTTTTTCTATTCACTTTAACAATTAACCAAATCAAAAGGCCTGTCTAAAAAAAAATTAATCATGATTCTACTTTCGAGACATTATCAAATCGAGTACAATTAGAAGAGGAGTTGGCATCTACACAAGAGGAATTGGAGAGTACAAAGGCAGAGTTAGCTTTGCAAAAAACCACCGTTGAAGCCGTAGTGAAATGCGTTGAAAAGATGACAGGCAGAAGTTTTTCTGAAATCATTAATCAATCTGATCGGTAAGTGTTTTTTTTTATATCCAAACGTGTTTAATAGAAGTTTGGCATATTTATTAACTATTTTTCTTTTATTATGTTAATTTTTTCTTCTATCTTTTATGAAAATGGAAGTTAGTTGATTATATAAATTAATTATTTTGGTTATAATTTATGCTTTTTTTTAATGCAGATGTAATGTGAAGTTGGGACTTGGGAGCCGTTTAATGGACTACTACTTTATTTTTTATTATTATTTTAGTTTGTTTATTGGATCAACAACAATAGCAACTAGCAAGTATTGCTTCAACGGGCAATTAAGAAGAAAGAAGCTTGTTGCACTCAAATTTGAGCTCGTGTATGAATAGGAACACATCAGACCTCATCCACCTTTTGTAATCCAATGCTTCCTATCCTCTTCTGCTGTCCTTACTCGTTTTTTATTAGTTGGATTTGATGCTTGTATGCGTTAATTAATATCAGATTGCAAGGTGGTGATTAAATTCAATTAAGTACATATTTGGTGCAAATTTGGTGAAACATGGGACCAAGCTTCTTCTGTCTAAATTGTTTCAAATTAGAGAAACGCAGCTTTAGACGATGATTTTCATGACAGATGCCAAATCAGAACAAAACTGTCAGACCAGTTCAAAAGCTAGAACAAAAAAAATTGAGTAACAGTTCACAAGCTCCTTTGAAAAGGTGCTCTAGTCATCAAAGGCAAACTTTGCATTTTGGGGTACAGTCAAGGCATCAGCCATTCACTCCTTGCGCATCAAATTTCAAGAGAAGATACAGTGGTTTCAAGATAATCGCAATCAAGAACTGAAAGCTGCTTGAATCAAGCATATATGTAGAGAAGTACAGAACATAGTGCCCTTGTCAACTACAAGAATCACAGCCACAGACTCCATTGGGAGAGAGAAGTATCAAACCTTTAATAGAAAAGAATGTAAGTGACACTCAGAAAAAGAACCATCTAAAGAGTTTAGTATAAGATATATGCAATGTAAGTGATTCAAATAGCACCTATTGGTTTATATGTAAGGGGCAGTCATAAAAGAACCATCAAAAAGATTATATTAAGATATATCCAAATCACAAAGAACCATCCAAAGAGATTATATAAGATATATACAAAGGTATGTGATTCGAAAGACAACTATTGGATTATTGGCTGTATATCAACAGTGATAACAGAGATAGAGAAGGAAAACTTCACATAGTACGACAGAACACCAAAAGATAGAACAGGGACGCATCAAAAGAAACCATCAAATCTAACCTGCACTGTCTGGGAAGGAATTTGGGTTCTGCCACAATGGTGATCCAAGTACAAAGAAATATCACTATCCAAAGCATTGTGGAACCGACAAGCCTTACATTGTAGATTTAGAGCCTCCTCAACTAGGTGTTCTAGTCTTTTCTCGGGAACTAAAACTGATGGGGGAAGCAACTTCTCCAATTTTTCTAGAATCTGCGACCTACCCTTCACACCTCCAACATCCTCACCCATGATTAACCCTTGAGAAGGAGAGATAACACAGGCAGCAAGCTCATGAACACGGTTCAGGTTGACACGAAGTGGCACAATTTCATTCCTTAAAGTTCCCAAAGCAGCAAACACTTTATCCATTTTCAACAATTCGAGGAACTTCTGTTCCAACATCAAGAAAGATGCTAACTTTATAGTCGTCTCGTCCAAAAGACCAATTTTCTGAAACGTTCGTACACTTTCATCCCATTTTCCTTCCATCACTAGTTGTATAAACGAGTTCACCACAGGTGAGTGTAACGGTATTCCTGACTCCTCTTCCAAAAGAGCACCACTCTTCTCATAACCAAGTGAATATAAAGCTCTAGTTATGATCTTGACAAAATCCGACCTTTTGATGAGTCCATTGGACCCAACAGTTTCTCCATCCTCTTGGGTGGTTAGAGGCCTAGCCATCAAATGCCCCAACGAGCAAGGCACTACTTCTGTAACAGATGAATGCTCCACCAAGTCTTTAGATCTTCCTGACGGCAATTTTACACGTTTCAAGGGCGGTTCGCTATCCTCTACAACTCCCATGAAATGTCTAGCTCAGCCCATATATAAACTACAAGAAAAACATAAATAAAGCTTTAGAAAAGTTGATATATTCGGTAAGACTATAAATTGAAACAGACCATCACTAGAGTCACTCAGAGCACAATCCGACATCGCAAATTCTGAACTTATAACTGATACCATCATCGGTAACCCAGAAGAAGCTCCAGAACTTTCGCGAGTTATGGTAAGGATATGTAAAGTTCAATTCAGAACATAGACTAAGAACTCATGCACATCCAAACAAGTAACTTTATTGATTACTTGACCTCACTTAATTGAGCATTTTAATGAATCACCAATTATCAGCAAAAATGGAACTGGGTTTGTAAGTTCTATAGATGATATCAAAAACCCAGAAAGGAAATCCACAAATTGACAGCAAAAGAAAAGGATAATAAACAATCGGACAGAAAGAAAGAAGTAGAAGCAACAAAAGAAATAATCTAACCAAAGAGCATAACCGAGAACGATACGTGAACAGAGATACAGAGAAAGAGAGAGAAATTCAACAGTAAAAAGGAGAGAGCTTTGAGGGGTGGTTGGGTTAATTTTGTGGAAGAGAAAGAGAATGCGTACAGGAAAAGAACCAGAAGAGGCGTAAAAGAGTCCTTGTCAATGGAACAAGGAAAGGGTTAAGTTAACCATGCTACTGCAATTTTCGTTTTAACTTTTAAATTTATTAAATATTTTATTTAAAATTTTTGTTTTTATTTTTAAATTTATTAAACACTAGAAGAAATTAGAGAATGAGGCTGGTAGGAATGGGCTTGACTTTTTAGTTTAATAATAAAACACATGAATCAATCAAATATTATTAAAATAAGATCTAACTTAATTTTTGAAGTTAATTGAAAGCAATCAAATTTAATTCAAATAAATAATTTATGATCATTAAAATATATTATTAGTTTGACTCAAGTTTATTTAGCACAGGTTGAGTTTAAGATCTATATTAGATTGTAGTATTAACAACACTCGATTGGTTAATGTGTACTATTCATATCACGTATGTTTTTATTATTTTTTCAATAAAAGTCTAAGAATTTTTTAAATGAAAACAATAAAAATGATAATTTAAAAATTAAAGAAAATCATTTAAAGTGAATTTTTAAAAACCTTTTTATATATAAAAAGTGAAGAGCATTTCATTAGTAATCAGTTTGATGTGGCGATTGAGTCCATTTACATCGTGAATTTCGAACGAGAAGAAAATTTATTTGTTGATTTGATGGAATTTTAATGTGATTCTTTCAACTTTTATATTTAAAATTAGTTTTCAAATGGTTTTTTAAACCTTAGAAAATTAGTACATTACATTATACATAATTTTTTATCTTAGGAAAAAGTGAGCAAAGGGCAGTACAAAACTTTGGTATATTTATTGTTCACAATTTTAGGAAATGTATTAAATTCAAAAAGCAATTAAATTTGCGAACCATCTCCGTACTCCAAGATTCTTGTGTTGCCATTGCAGTTACCAACCTTAACTTAGAAAATTGGGTCAGGATCCGTTCTCGAGTTTAGCAAAATAATTACAAAATTTTTTTATATTTTGATTTCTCAATAATCAAAATCACTTTAATTCTATAAAATTATTAACGCATAAATCATAATAAAGCAAGAATCATAATTCGTATCATATTTCGTAGCTTTATCGTATTATTGGCATATCCCTTGAATCATTTCCAAAATTAGTTCATCTCAACTACTATCGTTGTAAAAATGTCCGGCTTCTAACGGTATCCACATAATGAGTTAAGAGAACTCTGCAATTATTTTAAAGAGAGTTAAGTAAGAAGTGATAGCTTCATTAGAGCTTAAGCCTATTTATAATACAAGCAGGCTATTTTGTCTTACCAGAATCAGCCTACCCAATTGTTCTTGGGGTCCAATGGTTAGAAACATTAGGCCCAACAGAGACAAATTATGCCAAACTTACAATGGCATTTAATCTCTATGGGGCCCGATATATTTTCTAAGGGTTACGGAAACAACAGATGCAGGCAATATCTAAGAAAGATTCCAATCACTTCCTTGCCACTTATATACTGGGAGAAGATGTTGAAATATGAAGTGGGAGTTTGTCCCACATCGGATAAAGAGAGGAATGAAGATTAATATATAAGCCTAAGGAGCTACTCCACCTATTACCAATTGGTTTTAGGATGGAACCTCACTTGGACTTATATGTGGTCTAGCGTTCCTTCTCGTGTGGGCCTGTAGGCCCATTGTGAATTCTAACAGAAGAATTCTTCATTCAGTTAGAAACTTAAAATTTAAACTCCACCGAATCTTATCAACGGATTTACAAGATTTATTAGACCAGTTCTATGAGGTCTTCAAAATGCTAAACATTCTTCCTCCCCACCGTACGCATGACCATCATATTCCTCTCCTACTCGATTCGAAACCAGTTAATGTGCGACCATATCGGTACCCACATTATCAAAAGATCAAAATTGAGGAACAGGTTAGAGAATTATTGGAAACTGGTTTGATTAGACCAAGTTCCAGTTCATTCTCTTCTCCCATCCTTTTGGTTCGTAAAGCTAGTGGGGAGTGGCGTTTCTACATCAACTATCGGGCTTTGAATTTCGTTACTGTGAAAGATAAGTTCCCAATATCTGTCATTGACGAGCTCACAGATGAATTATATAGAGCCCTTTTCTTCACTAAATTGGATTTAAGGTTAGGCCACCACCAAATCTGAGTTTTTGATGCTGTCATTCAGAAAACTGCATTCAGGACCCATGAAGGGCACTATGAGTTCAAGGTGATGTCGCTCGGACTCACTAACGCTCCCTCTACCTGCCAAATTCTAATGAATGACATTTTCAGGCCATACCTACGCAGGATTGTTTTGGTATTTTTTGATGACATTCTCGTTTATTCTAAAACCTGGGAGGAACATATGGAACACCTCCAAATCGTGCTTTCCATCCTCGATCAACACCAACTTTATGTGAAGATGAGTAAGTGCATGTTTGGAGTTCGGTGAGTGGAGTATTTGGGGCATGTCCTCACTGGAGATGGTGTTGGACCTAAACCATCAAAAATTCGGGAAATACAAGAGTGGCCTCTTCTAAAAATTGTCAGAGAGGTTTATGAGTTTATAGGACTCGCGGGCTATTGTAAGAAATGTATTCGCCATTATGGCATCATTGCCACTCCACTCAATCAGTTGTTGACCAAAGATAGATTTGTTTGGACACATAAGGCTATACTGTGGCATTCAACAGACTGAAAGAGGCTCTTACACAAGCACCGATTCTCAAACTGCCAGATTTATCGCAACCCTTTGTTGTGGAATGCGATGCTAGTGGCTATGAGATTGGCACCATATTCATGCAGGAACGCAGGCCAATTGCGTTTTTCAGTGAGGCTATCAAAGGTATAGTCTTTAACTCCTCTTCATATGAAAAAGAGATGTTGTTCATTGTTAAAGCTGTCAAGAAGTGGAGACCATATTTATTAGGGCAAACTTTTATAGTAAGGATGGATCATTGAAGCTTGTAGTACCTGTTCGAACAGAGAATCACCACGCCAATTCAGGCAAGATGGTTACCAAAATTAATGGGGTGTGACTACTAGATAGAGTATAAACAAAGGTCTCAGAATCAAGCGACTGACTCTCTCTCTCATATGGCAGTGTCAAGACCTGAGGCCACTTGGTGGAACCAGTTGCGACGGGAATGTGAGTTCGACCACTTTTATGAGCAATATGAGACTAATCCACAGGCCCAGAAAAGAAACGAAGTTTGGTTCCTCAATGAACATGTCCTGCTTAATCCCGCCTCACCAATGATCCCACTTATTCTTTCTGAGGTACACGATACTGCCACCGGTGGACATTTCAGTTACCACAAAACTTTGGCTCATTTGAAGAAGGATTTTTATTGGTTGGGGATGCAACAAACTCTCAAAGACTTTATCCGGAGATGTGAAGTGTGCCACAGAAATAAAGTAGAACATTTATCTCCAGTTGGGCTCTTACAACCCCTACCTGTTCTGGATCGTGTTTAGTCAGACATCTCGATGGATTTTATTGACAGTCTTCACACATCGGGCGGCAGCGAAGTAATATTTGTTGTGGTTGATAGATTATCTAAGTATGACCATTTTATTCCTCTCTCTCATCCACTATCGGCTTTTAGGGTTGCTAAGTCTTTTGTTGAGAATGTGGCAAGCTCTATGGGATGCCAAGAAGTATTGTTAGTGATCGGGATAAAATGTTCATAAGTGCCTTTTGGAGTTCTTTATTTGAGTTACAAGGAACACAATTAAATATGAGTTCTAGTTACCATCCACAATCCGATGGTCAGACCAAGGTGGTGAATAGAACTCTAGAACAATATTTGAGATGGTTCTGTCATAGATAGCCTAAGAAATGGAAAGATTGGCTGCCTTAGGATGAATATAGTTACAATACTGCCAAGCACTCAGTCACTGGACTATCTCCTTTTGAAGTAGTCTATGGAGCTTCACTGCCGACCCTCCTCCGTTATGTTTCTAGAACTTCAAAGGTAGCAGCTATTGATTCTCAACTTCAAGAGAGTAGATACTATGCTCAAGGAGCTGAAAGCCACCTTGTGGCAGGCTTGTGATTGAATGAAGGGTATGGCAAATAGGCACTGCCGGGATATGGAATATTTCATTGGAGATTTTATGTTCCTAAAACTTCAGCCATACTGACAAACCTCCGTTTCATTTCAAGCATCCCTAAAGCTTTCTCCTCGTTTCTATGGGCCTTTTCGAGTGATCGCTAGAGTCGGGAATGTGGCTTATCACTTGATGCTACCGTAAGGTTCAAGGATCCACAATGTATTCCATGTTAGCCAACTAAAGAAGTATGTGGGAAATGCACCAAAAGTTTCTAAGATCTACCTCCATCAACTGATGACCAGCTGGTTTTGCCTCAGCTAGAGACGATCATGGACAAGAGGATGAAACGCAAGGGTCATTGCCACCCAAGGCTTGAATTTTTGATTAAATGGAAAGGTGCAGCTCTTAAGGATGCTACATGGGAAGACGCTAGGCGATTAGCAAAAACTTATCATGATTTTCCACTTAAGCACAAGACATAATCGAAGGGGGATGCTGTTGTTATGAACCAAAGTGTCAGTGATGCAGAGTCCCAGGTTGGGTCCTCTTTGCAGGAACCAAGCATTCATGTGGATAAGAAGGTAGTGTTTGGTTTTCCTATGTCTGAGCCAAGCACACATGAGGAAGTGAACATGGTGATTGACTAAGTCAAGATGGTGTGTTGTTAGCAAAAGGAGTTTTTTACTTGTTGAGTCAATAATCCTAGTCTCTAGGAAATTTGTTATTTAAATTATTTGGTTTTGTGGAGCTGGTATTTGATAGAATTTTATCATAATTGTGGACTAGCATAATAAAATATTGTGTACAAACCCCGATTAATTAGATGTCAATGGTAATTCTCTATTTAATGTGTCATTGGGCCTGTGTTCATGGGCCTGCTATGATGGGTAGGCTTGACCCATGTATTACAAAGCACAGGAGGCCCTACTACTAGCCAACCTTTAAATACAGTCGCCCCATTGAAAACTGTATGGATTCTTTTGCTGATTAAGGTTCGAAATAGCAGTAGTAAATCCTCTGCGTCTCGATCACATCATTTCACAGAACATTACAATGGATCCACTGTTTCCTCAATTTCCAAGTGTTTATCCATCCAATTATTGAATATGGTATGTTGCAATTCTAGGGTTGATTACTTGTGTTAATTAATTATGCAATTAATCTGTAATTTCACGTACACAATTTTCTTTCAACGATTACTTGTGTTGATTGATTATGCAATTAATCTGTAATTTTGTGTTCAGTTTTCTTTAAATTGGTATCAGAGCCAGGTTACAAAAATTTCAGAAAAATTGTGACTGCTGATTGTTGTGTAATTTTTCAGTATATTATTTTATGGATTTTGGGGTTTTCGTTTTTGATAATTGTGTTTTTTTTAAATCGATTTTGTGGATATTGATATGTTTCAGTTTGGTGTCAAAGCATGTGTTAGGTTTTTCAATTTGCTGTTATATATCGTAAACCTCAAGAACTCGAAGAACCGAAACATTCATGTTTTCTTTCATTTTTTCCGATTCTTTTCAGTAGATTTTTTCATAAAATTATTGAGGGGATTGATAGATCGTGAAATTCTGAATCTAATGACACCAAATTTGATGAAAACGGATTAAAAATGAGAGAGATACATCGATTTTCTGAACCGGGTCGAGCTACCCGGATACCAGGCAGCGGGCAGAGAAGATGAAGTCCGACCCGCCGGACGCTTACCCACGCGCACTGGTGGTGCATGTGGGGGCGTGCGCCTGCCTCCGATGGTCTTTTTTTCCCAAATTTTTTCCTACTTGCTCCACTTGCCCAGTACTATTTTATGGTATTTTTTCTGAAATTTTTGTAATGCTAGTACAACATCTAGTGGTTGATCCTTTATCTTCTTTTGAACTTGTCCAATTTGAATCATTATATATTTCAATTGTTCTTTGATCTCCTTTCTTGAATAGCAGTCTTTTTCCTGGAGTACCTTTTAGATACCGTAGGATCTTATAGACTGCCTCCAACACTCACGGCAAGTATTCAGTACCATTGTCAGTATGAAGGATTTGAATACTAGTTTGGAATCGATTCTTTTTGTAATCCTTGTTGTGCACCCATTCAAAAGGGTGACAAACTCTCAAATAGCTAGTGTCCTCAAAATGATAAAGATAAGTCAGAGATGGAAAAGGCCCCATATGCTTCTGCTGTTGGCAGTCTTATGTATGCTCAAGTTTGTACACGTCTTGATATTTCTTTTGTCGTTGGCGTACTTGGGAGATACTTAAGCAACCTTGGTATGGGTCATTGACAAGTTGTGAAACGAGTTCTGAGGTACCTACAAGGTACTAAAGATTACATGCTCACTTACAGGATGTCTGATCACCTTGAAGTGATAGGTTATTCTGATTCTAAATATGGTGGTTGCCCTAATGATTACAAATCCACATCAGGATATATCTTTATGCTTGTTGGGCGAGCTGTATCTTGGAAAAGTGTTAAACAAACACTTATAGCAACTTCAACTATGGAAGCAGAGTATGTGGCTTGTTACGAAGCTACTCGACAGGTAATGTGGTTGAGGAATTTCATTTCTGAGCATCATCTGGTGGAGAGTGTTTCTAGACCTCTAACCATATATTGTGATAACTTTGCTGTGGTGAGATTCTCTCAAATATGCAAGAACTCCAAGTGTTCGAAGCATTTTGATACAAAGTATATTTTTGTAAAGTTAAAAAGTTTCAGACTCGTATAAAGCATATACCCACCGATCTTATAGTAGCAGATTCTCTAACCAAAGGCTTGACTGTTAAGGCTTTTGTGAGTGATGTACCCCTATGGGCCTATTTAAATTTTTTCATAACTTGGATTAGTGGGAGTTTGTCTTTTATGTTAATTTTTGATAGCAACATTGTATTTGATTATATTGTTATTCAATCTAAAGACTTTTGCTTATAATTGTTGCTATTGTTGTTATTGCCATATACTTTATTAATACACTGCGCAGATACGTTTAAATGTTTGTATTTATATATGACATTTTGTTGGAGACATTTTGTACCCAGTCTCATCTTGTTGTTAAGAGATATTTTGTTAAATCTCAGTTGGCATCTTGGGTGGATGCTTAGGCCATTTTGTTTGGAATTACACAAACGAATTACCATTTTGTGTGCATTTCCTTATGGCACATTTTGTTTAGGTCATTGAGGTATGAATATCTTGCATATATGTTATCAGTACTCCTATTGGGTCTGATTTCTATACTGTTGAGGTACTTGTAACCTCATTTTGGACTTATGATTGGGAGATTGTTGGCTTTACTTTGACATCCTATTGTGGCCACATATTGTTATATTAATATGAGGGTTTGTTTCTATTGTTCATTGATGTTAGTTATGCTGTCCAAGTGGGAGAATGATAGAATTTTTTCATTATTTTGTGGACTAGCATAATAAACATAACTTTGTACAAACCTTGATTAATTTGATGTCAAGATAATTGGGATTGTTAATCTCCTTAACGTGTCATTGAGCCTGTGTTCATGGGCTTGCTATGATGGGTAGGTTTGGCCTATGTTTTGCAGTGCACAGGAGGCCCTACTGCTAGCCGACTTTAAATACAGTCGCCCCATTGAGAACTGTATGTGCTTTTGCTGGTTAGGGTTTGGAATAGCAATAGTCAATCCTCTGCGTCTCTCTCACGTCACTTCACAAAAAACAATAATGGATTCATTTGTTCCACAATTTCCAGGTCTTTGTCTATACAATTATTGAATCTAGTATGTTGCAATTCTAGGGTTAATTAATTGTGTTGATTAATTATGAAATTAATCTGTAATTTTTAAATTTCCTTCACGATTATCTTTTTTTGATATTCTATCAGTAAAAA
The DNA here is from genome assembly GCA_027576455.1 of Erythroxylum roigii. Lineage (NCBI taxonomy): Eukaryota > Viridiplantae > Streptophyta > Magnoliopsida > Malpighiales > Erythroxylaceae > Erythroxylum > Erythroxylum roigii. The sequence continues at coordinate 5,630,567 of JANZXV010000003.1, forward strand.
AAGTGACAGCTTTTGATAGAAAATAGACGTACATATTGACTTAGAAGATAAATAACTACAAGATTCAAGAATCATGTTATTCTCATAAATTCAAGTGCGCATCTACAATAGATCTAAGTATTCTTGATGATTTGACATAGCTGTTTATATGATTAATAATTGTTTTCACCATACGGAATTTTAAATTATATCAAATAGTATCAGAGCCTAACGTTAGATTATTAAGAAATTTTTAATTATTTGTCTTCCATTTTTAGGAATATTTTTTAACAAATTTATTTTGTTTTATATACATGTATGCTTTAGCAGTAAAACCATTATTGGAACCTTTATTTCTATGCTTTACAGCGTAAAGACTATTTTATAAACAAATGGAATATTTGATCAAATGATACATTTAACTATTTCTACAAATTTTATATTCGATTCATGTATGATGGTTCAGTATATGCGATTTTGACATAAATCAATTACATATACATTTAGTTTATATTTTTGTATGAAAATACAATTCAGAACTAAGGTTGATATAATTAATGTTCAAATATTGGTATACTTGATCTTTTATTAATATTGTGAAATAAATTGATTGAAATAACATGTTGCTAAAGTAGCCTCTCTCGTGTAGATTAATTTATTTTATAATATTAAGATGGTTATGTATATGTAATTTATGAGGGTATTAACCAACCCAAAGCAAGGTCAATATTTTGGCTAAAATACATGTACATATATGGTGATATGTATGTGACAATTATTAAGTTAGCCATGTGAATAATTAATCAGTCCAAAAAAAGGTTAATTGTTTGATAGTTTGTTATTGTCATTATTTGATTACTGCACTAAGAGTACCACTTGCAAGTTAATATTTATGTCCAATGACTAAATATTAAAGTTGTGCTAGGTATCTTGTGATGAGCTTTACCATTATTTGATTTTATATGATTATGTGGAATTTATGTGAGCTTATTTGTTGTTTGTTTTGTTTTCTGTTTAATTGCTACTTCTGCTTCTACTATTATTGCCAACATCAATTCCATTCCCATACTTAATGACACAATCTTTAAGGCATGGAAAGTGATCGTTATAACTGTTCTCAGTATTATAGATATAGACCTTGCATTAAGGATTGAATGACTTATAAATCTTATGACCGCTAGTTCCTCTAATGATAAGAGGGACATGGAAAGGTGAGAATGTTCGAATCACATGAGTCTTATGATTGTAAAGCGTACTATTTCGGAAACCTTTAGGGGCACTATATACGAAGGGGTAACTGCTAAAAATTACATTGAGCAAATTGAAAAGAGGTTTGCCAAAAGCGAAAAGGTTGAAATAAGTACGATTTTGGCAAATCTCATTTCAATAAGGTATAAGGGAAAAGGAAACATAAGGGAGTACATCTTGGAGTTGTCTCATCTTGCTTTGAAACTAAAGGCACTAAAGATAGAGCTGTCTGAGGACTTGCTTGTGCACTTAGTTTTGATATCTCTTCCTGCACAATTGATAGGTTGTCGTTAGCCTACAAATTTAATCCCCTACTTAAATTGATTTGTAGTATAGTGAAGAAAAGGTATCGCTGAGTAGTCCTTTTTATTGAATAGTAGAGA
>JANZXV010000003.1:5713203-5728277 GCA_027576455.1 Erythroxylum roigii
TGAAGATATATATCAAAATTAATTTAATAACTTTATATTAAAATAAAGGTGTGTAAAACAACATAAAGCAATAGATCAATAATAGTTCCTCAATAACTCCTGTTTCTTTTTAATCCCAAACATTAAATATATACATGCATTGATTGCTGTACTTTCACAACCATCACTTATTTTATGTGATTACATAATTCAACAGTAAGAACACAACTATAAATGTTAGACAACAAATGAATAACTTCAAATTAATAATTTAATTCAAAATTTCAGTTCCCAATCATCATAAAATTCATATAACATAACTAATTCTAATTTCCAAACAACACTAAACACTCAACTAATTAGTCAAACTGCCATTCCACTATTCTACAATCACATATTCATAATTCACAAGCCCTACATGACACGCTACAAGCCCATAAGCCTATAACACAAGCAATTACATTATCAATTTCTCAATTATCACACATAAACACATGGTTCCACTTCCAACAAATTTTTGCTAGGAAAATGCAACCTTGGCTTACACTCATAAATCACAACACTGCAATTTTACAACACAAGAGGGTGATGGATGGCGAATGGCAGTTTTGTGAGCAACTGGTGGCGATTGGTAGTATTGTGAGTGATTGGCAATGGCCACTGGCGATGATGATGATGATGATGGCATGACTGGCAAATGACGATGACACAATCGATGAATGGCGATGACATGACTAGCAAATGGCAAATAACGATGCAATTGACGAATAACGATTGAATGACTGCCGAAGGCTGAGGCTATCACTGACGCCAAGTGGACTGGAGTCTAAACTAGAGAGACACATCATGAGGGAGAGGAAGAGAGAAAGTTGTTGCGATGAGATGGGGTAGGGGATGAGAATTGGGAAAAACGAATAATTTTGTGATTTTTAGTATTTTTTTATTTTTTTTACATTTCAATCCTTAAAATTTTTAAAATTTACATAATAATCAATACTTGATCGGTATTTTAAATACCAGCTGACATAGTCCAAAATATCGATATAAGCCGGTATTATTAACTAGTAAAATATGTTTAAATTTCATACTATTTTTTAGTTGGTACGGTATGAAATTCACAAATTTGGTATTAGAGCTTGAACCTTTGGTATTAAGTTCAAATTGAAAAAAATCGAGTGTCATCCACTCAAATCGAAATCAATTCGAACCAAATCTATTGGCTTTTAGTGGGATAGACCTTTTCTTTAGTTTACTATGTCTGATTTTGAGTATGGAAGAGAAAAAGAAAATTAAAAAATGAGAGATAAAAATAATAAAAATAAAACCGAGAATTGCAGATCTGTAGGGAAAAAGTGAAGAGGGAAAAACAGAGAAAGGAAAAGGAAAGCTGTTTTTGTTTGATTTTCTGTTATTGTTCGTGATTGGAGGATTTTTGTTCGAATTGAAACTTAAGCTGAATCAAAATCTAGAGTGACAGAGAGAGAGATGGATTTGGATCAGTGGATAGTGAAGGTTAAAGAAGGTCAACATCTGTTGGAAGACGAGCTTCAACTTCTATGCGAATACGTAAATCTCTCTCTCGCTCTAGGGTTCTCATTTATTGTTTACTTGTTCATTTTTACGTTTATAAGCCTATATTTGAGCTGTTATCTATGGTATGCATGTTTTTCATGAGCGCATTTTTGGGATATAATCGCTATTAGGGTTTTGAATATCAGTGCGTTCTTGTATCTCTGTACGCACGTAACTAGTGCTTTGATTACGGGCGTGGAGATGAAACATTCTAATACTTGATATGGTGTGGAAATTGACTCATTCTGAAGTATGCATCAGTACATGCAAACCGAAAGTGGCCTATGGGCTTGGGTTCTGATTTCGCACAAAAAAAAAAAGGAAACCATCGTATTGAATCATTCTGTTACATTTCGCTTAATGTAGAAGGAGCAGAATATCCTTTGAAGAAGAGGCAAATCATTCCCTTCTTATAAACAGTTGGGTTGGAAGAGTTAATTTTGGTTTTGTGGGAGCTTTTAATTGTGTGTTGATTTATAGACTTTGTTTTCTTTCTTCTTGTAGATGATTATGGCTCCTCGGTGCTCTTCTTGTACCAAAACCAAATGTTTGTGGATTGCATATGTGTTTATTTAATTATTATTAAGGATGCTAACACGGAAGGTCATGTTCCTGGATGGGGATTTGATTAATTCATTACAAATTTTGTCTGGTACAGGTAAAAGAGATACTTGTTGAGGAGTCCAATGTGCAGCCTGTTAACAGTCCGGTGACTGTCTGTGGTGACATTCATGGCCAGTTTCATGATCTAATGAAGTTGTTTCAGACTGGAGGTCACGTTCCTGAGACAAATTATATATTTATGGTAATTCATTCTTCCCTTTTCCAGAGCTGTTTTAGTCCTAATAAGTCAACTGCTAATTTCCTAATAAGTCAACTGCTAATTTTATGAGAGCTTAACTAATATTTTAGGGGGATTTTGTTGATCGAGGTTACAACAGCCTTGAAGTGTTCACTATTCTTTTGCTTCTTAAAGCAAGGTAGACCTTTGCACTCGCTATCATTTGATTCCAACTTACTACATATTCTCTTTTGTATCTGCTATGGCCATTCCACTCATGCAATCTGTACATGTTCTGTGAGTGTGTAAGTGTGTGGTAAAATGAGTTTCACCCTTTAACATGCTCTGCATGTACATGATGTTCTCTTTTATTTGTGTATTTGGTGGGCGGAGGGTGCTCTTGTAATGGATCACAGTAACCTTTTATATCTAGACATCTCCCAGGTTAAAAATAAGGTAATGCAGTACAATGCTTTGACGGAAAGTGGCACTTATGTCCCCTATTGGTTTCTGATACTCATTAGATTCATCATATTACTTCAGAAATGAGTCAAAGAACTTTAGTTGATCTCTAGGAAACATGCTGATCTGCTTTATCTAGGAAATGATGTTGACGAAATCATATGATACATACTATGGTATCAAATGCTGGTACTGCAATAGTTCATGGTGAAGAACTGTAAAATACCTCCTTTTCTGTTGGGACTCTCTCCGACTCCGAGATGTTATTGTCTTTCCAAATTTCCAGATTTGGTCATAATTAATTACTTGTCATCTTACTATTTTGTTGAGGTTTTTACTATAAAGGTATTTAATAAGCATCTGTTGATGAGTTGATTAACTATTCTGTTTCTTTGTTTCTGTTTTCAGATACCCTGCTAATATTACTCTCTTGCGCGGAAATCATGAAAGCAGGCAACTAACTCAGGTACTGCCAGCCTAAGCATTACTCCTCTGCTTTCTTCATAGGTTGCACCATTGAACAGTAAGGGTTCTAAGGGCATTGGAATTCACAATTTATGCTTTGATTTCCCAGTCTCATATTTTCTGTGGTAGACTTGTGTGAATTCTGATCTTAACATTATTGTTTCTTAGGTATATGGTTTTTATGACGAGTGCCAAAGGAAATACGGAAATGCCAACGCGTGGCGGTACTGTACTGATGTTTTTGACTATTTGACTCTTTCAGCAATCATAGATGGCACAGTAAGCCCCTCATTCTCCGTTTATCCGCCTCTTGATATTTGTTCTTAGTCAAGCATGTTATCTTGCTTTTGCTCCTGGCTTTCCACACTTAGGTTTGAATGCTATCTTTCTTATTCATTCTGTAGGTACTTTGTGTCCATGGAGGTCTCTCTCCTGATATCCGAACAATTGATCAGGTGTTCTTTTGATCTTTTCATTTACTATTCATCTAGAAAATTTTGTATATACAGTATTATATTGTTTAAATCTTGACTTTATATGTCTGCCTTAGTTTCTAATGCATTCTAGTTCTTCATTTTTGGTTATGATAATTGAGGAGTTTGATTTGAAGTCTTTAAAGACATTTTCAAATAGACTCTTGTAATTGGGTAGGTTCATACAAACACTTACTCAGACAGGAAGTGGGTAGGTTGCTAGTAAGGACAGGAGTGAGAGATATGAGCAATGGGTTTTATTTGGTTTATATATGACTTTCTTGGTACAGTTGACGAAATGCTTCCTACCTCATTTTCTTTGTGTTGTTTATATTCAAGAAAATAATTTAGGTCAAAGCCCTCTGCATGGGTGGTTAGCCAGATAAATAATTTAGGATGTCATCATCTAGGTTTGAGGAGAAAAGACATGACATTTTGACAGTCTTGGCAACTGTGAAACACCATTACACAATTGTGAATATGTGGATGCTGATTGTTCATTATTGAATGTAGAGATATATTGTTTATATGAAAATTTTTATTAATTTTCCAAAGAGGACTGGATATTATGCTCCAAAAGTATAAGGCTAGATATATCTGGGAAAAAAAAGTTGCATCTAGCGGACGCATTTTGGTTTTGGTTTGCTTTTCTAAAGCTGTATATAAGTAATTTCTTTCCAAGGAAATTTCTTGTGCAAAATTTCTTGTGCCAATTAGTCTACTTGATGCTTGTAGATCCAGATAGTCAGTGATACATAAATGCACATTGGCTCCTAACATGCATCAATGAGTATCATGCTGCATTTTTTACTATTAAGGGGTATGAATGCTTCCCAATACTTGGCAGATACGAGTAATTGAAAGAAATTGTGAAATTCCACACGAAGGGCCTTTCTGTGATCTGATGTGGAGTGATCCTGAAGATATTGAAACATGGGCAGTTAGTCCCAGAGGAGCCGGTTGGCTTTTTGGATCAAGAGTCACATCTGAGGTAATACAATTTTAACAAATCTCATTAGGGTAAAATTCTCTTGATTTTTTGCCTTCTTATATCCATTTTATTTCTGTGTAATTGCAGTTCAATCACATTAACAATCTTGATCTGGTTTGTCGAGCACATCAACTTGTACAAGAGGGTCTAAAGTACATGTTTCAAGATAAAGGCTTAGTAACAGTAAGATTTTGAGCTATTTGTGTTTTTCGTTGAGGCCAAACTTATTTGTGAAATAAATGTTAATGCTAGCCTTAACTATTGTAGGTGTGGTCAGCTCCAAATTATTGTTACCGTTGTGGGAATGTGGCCTCCATATTGAGCTTCAATGAAAATATGGTGAGTATCAGAAACTTGCCCATTTAATGTCCTAAACATACCTAACTATGATCTGGTGAAACCAGTGATTCACCTCTGTGAGGAGTCCTCCTTTATGTTATTGCGGCTTAGATCTGCCATCTGTTCTTGAGTTTGTACTTTCTCCTAGGAATATCAATAAATAGTATAACAATTTAATTTGGCTTTCTTGGAAAAGAGAGGGAAACATTAGAAACTGTTTTGGGAGGTAGGGCTGGATCAATAGATAATGTATACGTTAACTGAATTTACTCAGTTGGAAAGAGAATCTGCTAAAATAGAAATTGTGAAGCTGTAACGTTAGAACTTTGTACTCAGAAGAAAAGAAACAAAATAAATTACACAGACCTTCATATCCATCTGAATGTAGGGGGCATCCTGCGGAAAAAAATCTTCCCATATACGCTAATCATTTCACTTTGTTTTGGTTTTAAAAACATTTCTCCATGCTGTTGTTGTCAAAGCCTAAAGTTCATATACTTGCATGGATTAGAAAGACCAGAAAAGAAGAAGGAGAAGTAGAAGACAGATCGGAGACATAAAAATATGTTTTAAAAAACAGATGCATATTCATATTAATTTATTTTGCCTCAAAACCTGCTTTTGGAGAAATTGGTGTTTAGATGGCAGTATGAGGATAATGATACCTTGGGAAATAATTAGACAAATAAATGTCAATTTTGTATCTGCTTGTATCATTTGGGACGAAAGCTAAAATCATCCCTTGTATTCCACTTTACCATTTGCTCGAGTTTTTCACATGCATTATATCCTGTGATGCAATAGGAGAGAGAAGTGAAGTTTTTCACTGAAACGGAGGAGAACAATCAGATGAGGGGGCCCAGAACCGGAGTACCTTATTTCTTATGATTGCCAATTTGTAAAATTGTGATGTATTGACTGGTTAATGAGAAAGAGCTGTCATATTGAAGCCAGGGTGAATACGTCGATGTAGACATGTTTACAGGTGGGGGACCTTTGATTTGCTTGGAATGACAATTCTCCATCCAATTTAAAAGGCTGATTCTGGGATCTGTAGCGTACTGGTTTGCCATTTTTGTTTTCTTTTTGGGTTGTTTATTTATTAGATAATTCTTCCTTCAAGTTCTTTGTCATGCAAAATTTGGAAAAGTTAGTCTGCTTCTCAATGTTCTTTGCCTTTTTTTTTTAAATTTATTAAACTGATGGTTATGATCACTGTTGCTTGTTGGGATACACATATGGGTTTCCATTATAACCTGATTCTTGGAGTCAAAAACAACTTGGTTATGTTCTTGTTGGATGCAAGAAACCTAATAATAACATTGATGAGACTTGGAAAAAAAAAGGAGCTCGTGCAGTTTGCTTGTCATAAAGTTAAAAGGAGTTTGGCATTTTGCAGAATTTGCTGAAGTAGGGAAGTATGGAAAGGAGGCAGATGGTATGAGCTCTAGGTATTCTCCTAACATTAATCTGTAGTCCTCCACGTTTGAGAGTATTTCAAGTAAATCCGTATGTATAATAACTTATAAATAGTGTATAATTTGTAAATAACGTATTTGACATTTGTAAGTTATATATTTTTTCCCAAAATATATTTATTCTTTATACTACGATTAAAAGGTTTTGTTAATGACTTAATATCTTAAATTAATAGACTTTTTGAGAGACTTAATTCTCTAATTGAGTCACTCCTCCCATCATTTGACTATCACGTATTATATTTGTGTTATGCATAAATTTTAGTATTTAATAAATTAAAAATATGAGAAATAATAAAATAGTAATATACTATTTCATATGTTTACTTCATTATTTTAGGATATATTATATTTATTAAATAATAAAATTTATATATTACACAAATATAATATGTAAACGTGATTCATCAATCGAAGTATTTTTGTTAACAATTAAAAATTAGAACATTTTATCCAACATTTTCTTCTTAAATCATTCTTCCTAACTTTTATTTTTGTTTATAATAATGATATCGAACCTTAAACCTCGCGTTTGTGCGAAATTCAACTGAGTGTTAACAATTACGATAAATAATAGGATCAAAATTTAAAGGGTTAATTATGAAAAAAAAAACACTTTTTGATATTGGAAGGGTTAATTATAACAAGAATGTTTTTTATTCCATTATTGCGTTGGAAGCAAGTCTTAAGAAAAACAGTTTTTGATTCCATTATTGCGAACAAAGCAATGCCTAAAATGCCTCCATCTCATTGGTAATGGCCATGTGGAACAAACACAAGTGCACCACCGAACCCCATCATTGCACGGCTAACATTCCTTCGTCATCATCGTCCCAACTAAGTTTCCGTGGTTGCTCTAAAGCTTGTCGCAAAATTAAATAATTATAATTATAATTAAAAAATAAAAAGCAAACCAAGAGATGCTAAAGGGTAACAATTTGTTTCTGAGTAGCAAAAGCAATTTATTTGGCATTGCAAGACGCAACACAAGCCTAGCTCTCGTTTGTTTCCCAGCTCTCCTCTTCCCTTCACTCTCCGCAATCACTCCTCACCGTAAGATGTCTTCAACTACGGCTCCCGTCACCTCGCCTCCGGTGGCCAAGAAGGTGAAGCATGTCATGGAGTTGTTCGGCGACTCCAGGCTCGATAACTACTACTGGCTTCGCGATGACTCTCGCTCCGACCCGGAGGTTCTTTCCTATCTCCGTCAAGAGAATGGTTATACCGATTATGTTATGTCTGGTAAGCCACATTTTGATTGCAAAGTTTTTATCAGTTTTAGTTGGGCTGTTTAAAGATTCAGCTGTGATTACCAAAATGTGTTATTTGGGAGCGATATTATATTCAGATCACTAACAACATAAGATCGTTACCATTCGACAATCCTTACTTGTGTGTTTCCATATATGGTCAACATTTATGATTTATTTAACGCTTTGTCTACGTTGGATTCTGTTACTAAATAACCATCTTAGGAACCAAGGAGTTTGAGCAGCAACTCTTTGCTGAAATAAGAGGACGAATCAAGGAGGATGACATAACTGCCCCACTAAGGAAAGGGCCTTTTTACTATTACAAAAGGACCTTGGAGGGGAAAGAGTATGTCCAACATTGCCGACGAGAATTATCGAATCATGATGCTCCGCCTTCTGTATATGATATAATGCCAGAAGGACCAAGTGATCCTCCTGAACATGTTATTTTGGACGAAAATCTTAAGGCTGAATCATATGAATATTACTCAGTTGCTTATTTGAAGGTAAATAACAGTTAATTTTTACTTTGATGTTCTTGGATTGAGTACTACGGTTGCTCATATGTTTGTTCTCTTTATTTAGGCTAGTCCAAATCATAAGCTGGTTGCTTATGTAGAAGATACCAAAGGAAATGAAATCTATGATGTTTTTGTCATTGATGCGGAAACTAGAGCTCCTATTGGGAAGCCTCTAACAGGTACTACATCTTATTTTGAGTGGGCAGGGAATGATTCTTTGGTTTACATCACAATGGATGAGACCCTCCGGCCGGACAAGGTATTGTTCAATTCTCTTATATTTCACGTTCAAGAGGTGGTTACTGACTGAAGCACTTTATTTTTACTAGCAATTAATCTAACCAATAAATTGGAGCAGATTTTTCTGTCAATTAATGATTGAAGCACTTTATTTTTACTAGTAATTAATCTAACATTTCACCTAACACAAATCACAATAAATCATAAATCCTGAATGAGTAAGGGCAATGTGACTTCAACGTGAACCCTGTCATTGCTCATAAAGGCTCTAATAACATGTCAAGAAATCTTTTAATTCTCAAGCCTAAGGTGTAGGTTATCGTAAGTTAACAATGATTGATCATTCTTCTTTAGTGAAACATGCTCCTGGAGCCAAAGAATATGACTACTAATACTTGCATGTAAGAGCTTCTCCTTAGTCAAGGAGACAGAATGGGAGTCAAGAAACCTTTGAATTGGTTGATATTATCCAGAGCAAGCTCAAGAATTGAACATCAACGGAGAAAGTTTTATGGTGAAAGAAAGAGATAAGAAACAGAAGCTTTAGAAAGAGACAAGAACCAGAAGCTTTTGAGCTTGATTTCTACAAACTCTGCTTTAATCAATTTCTTTTCTAGGTTTGCATATTAAAGATCATGTTTGGTTTTACACTAGCACAATCGTCAGAAGGTGATCATTCATCGGATGAATGCTAATGACCTTTACAACAATGCATATTTGTACCACGCCTTAAGCAACACAAAGGGTATTCCAAATATTGAGAAACTTTCTCACAATTGAACATATCAATTAGTGTGAAAAAGATTTGGGTCCTTTTACTTTTTTAAACTCTCCTTTCTGATGTTAATGTCCTAATAATCGTGTTCTTCAATCTTTGAAACTGGCTAATGGCCCCATTGGCTATATAAGAGATTTGTATTGGGGTTGAACCAGTGCAGAGATTGAAGTACTTTTTCCTTGTCGAGAGTTTGAGAAACCTTTTCAACCTTATATTTGTGCATAGATTGATATATTTATGATTCCTTTAACAGGTGTGGTTGCATAAGTTGGGAACAGACCAGTCCAATGACTCCTGTCTTTACGAGGAAAAAGATGATATGTTTTCTCTTGATCTTCAAGCATCAGAAAGTGAAAAGTTTTTGTTTATTGGATCTGAAAGCAAGACAACAAGATTCATTTTTTATATTGACATTTCAACACCTGATGACGGTCTTAAAGTTTTGACACCTCGTGAAGTTGGTATTGATACATCAGCCAGTCATCGCGGAAATCATTTCTTTATTAAGAGGAGAAGTAATGAGTATTTCAACTCAGAGCTGTTGGCCTGTCCTGTGGATAATACTTCTGCAATTACTGTTCTTATTCCTCATAGAGAAAGGTGATATTTGCTTCTTACGAAATTTGGGTTCACTTTATGTCTTTTCTTAAAATTCAATTTATTTCAAGTTATAACCATTCTTAGATATTCATCTCAAAACCATTACTACGCCATGGACAACCTGGTTATCATTTATATTTGCTGCTATTTTTGATATGTTTGTGTCTGATTAGTGCAGTAAACTGTCCACCATCCAATTATTTTTTGTTTTGTTTTAAACTATTGTGGTTTTGTGCAGCGTAAAAATTCAGGATATTCAACTTTTTGCCGATCACCTGGTTGTGAGTGAGCGTGAAAATGGTTTGCCCAAATTAACAGTTTATCACCTTCCAGCTATTGATGAGCCACTTACAAGGCTTAAAGATGGTCAAACTGTTGACTTCATTGATCCTGTATACTCTGTAGATCTGAAACCGTTTGAGTTTTCTTCCAGCATTTTGAGGTTTTCTTATAGCTCACTGCGGACACCATCATCTGTGTACGATTATGATATGAACTCAGGTGTTTCTGTACGAAAGAAGATTGAATCAGTAAGATAACAAGTGACTACTTTTTAAATATGATTATTCATTTCATTATCCAATCAATTGGATGGCCTTTAAATAATATGTATATGCCTTATTTTAGATGATTACCTAAATTTATTCATGCTATATAATTAAGTCATACCATTTCACTACATATAGAAAGTAACTTGTTTTCATAACCAAGTTGGGTCGATACGAAGTTAAGCTCCCCATTTTCTAGCCTTCTTATGTTTTATTTTCACTATTAGTCTTACTCTTTCAATCTTCTCAGTTAGAACTTTAGTTTGCTAATACTATCTTCTAATGTGGCAGAAACAAAGGGTTGGTGAATAAAAGTTGTTAGAGTATCTCATATTGACTAAACATGAAAATGTTAAAGGGTTTATAAGTGGTAAGGGCTAATTATTCAAATGACTAGTTCTAATCATTTTGAAAATGGTTGACTCAAGCCCAATTCTTTTTAGTGGACTCTACACTCTATTCATATTAAAAATTCTAATATGGTATCAAAATAGTTTTGGTCTGGATTATTAATTTCTTGGTTGTCCGTCTGGATGTCCAGTTTCAGCAATCCGGTCCGGTTACTATTGCGTTTATTTCAAGTGACAACTGGATGTCCAGTCACAGTTGCACTTGAGAGGGAGTGTTAGAGTATCCCATATTGACTAAACATGAAAATGTTAAAGGGTTTATAAGTGGTAAGGGCCAATTATCCAAATGACTAGTTCTAGTCATTTTGACAATGGTTGACTCAAACTCAATTCTTGTTAGTAGATTCTACACTCTACCCATATTAAAAATTCTAATAAAAGCTAATGTAGATAATGAAAAACCTTTGTTTAATTTTCCAAATAATAATAGGAATTTAATCTTAAATACTTGAGTAATGAGTATGTTGATTGAAATAGGAAAATTTGAAAAGTAGAAGTTCAGATTGTTTACTGAATATTCAGAACATACATTAGAGGAAATGATTGCGTCTGTATTGTTCATTTCAGTTGTTATGCACTTCCTCTAATACTTAACTGGTTCTATGTTAACCCATTATGTTACTGTGTTGATACCGTTAGCTTTTCTCAATCAAATCTATTTTATTTTGTTTATCTTATTCAGGTGTTGGGAGGCTTTGATTCATCTAAGTATGTTACTGAAAGGAAATGGGCGACTGCTTCAGATGGCACTATGATTCCTATGTCTGTTGTCTACAGAAAGGAACTTGTGAAAATTGATGGGACTGATCCGTTGCTACTTTATGGATATGGTTCATATGAGGTAATGAGTCCTGAAATACATTTTTTCTGCTCTTGTAATGGTACCGATCTGGTTGCTGTGGCCATGTTTGTAAGAAGTGGCAGAAGGAATCGTGTTGACTTTTGTGATTAAAACTTTAATTTCTAAATTTGATCATTGTTCTGGTACTGCAATGGTGCATTGCTGTGCCGTCTATAAAATAAAAGCTCATATCATCTGTTGTGCTTTCTATATGTTATTATGTTATGGTATTGTCTGCAAGTCATAAACATCTCCTTTTCTTTTTAAGTTATCATTTGATCATGAGTTGAATTTATTGCTGGTGGTTATTCATAGATCCACTGTGTGGGTGCCTTTCTTTTCCGTTTCCTGCAAGTTCAAGATTTCTTTCCTCACTTGCATCTTTCTGTTGTATTTACTGGTTAACACCTCTTAAGTTTTTGTTTCATGAATAGATATGTATAGATCCTGAATTCAAGGCATCGAGACTGTCTCTACTAGATCGGGGTTTTATATTTGCGATAGCTCACATTCGTGGAGGTGGCGAAATGGGCAGACAGTGGTATGAAAATGGGAAATTTTTGAAGAAAAAGAATACTTTCACAGATTTCATTGCTTGTGCAGAGTTTTTGATAGAACAAAAGTACTGCTCAAAGGAAAGATTGTGCATTGAAGGAAGAAGTGCAGGGGGATTGCTCATTGGTTCTGTTCTTAACATGAGGCCAGACTTGTTTAAGGCTGCTGTTGCTGGAGTACCTTTTGTGGATGTTTTGACTACAATGCTTGATCCAACTATCCCTTTGACAACTTCAGAGTGGGAGGTACATCCTCTCTCTAAAGAGGGCTTATAATGTCTTTAACCAAAAGAACCCTTAGTGAAATGCATAGAATATGCATGACTTCATATTACGAAAGAGTGTTGGATGCTTTTCTTATTTCTGAATTTCTGTACTAATAATTCTCTCATGGCCTGAAATCTCGATCTTGTTTCCTTTAAACTATTCAGACTTCAGCATATTCTGCTTAGGGCCTGGTGCCTTTCTTCCGGAGTTGTTATTAACATAGGGATGTTTTCATGTGACAGGAATGGGGAGACCCTCGGAAAGAAGAGTTCTACTTCTACATGAAGTCGTATTCCCCTGTTGACAATGTAAGCAACAGACAGCTTGGCATCATATCTGTTATTACCGTCTTGCATTACCCTGGGCTTGGAAAATCTAATAATAATTCTGTTAAAAATCAATGTTGGAGCATATTATGCGTTTATTTATAGCAATGTTGTATTTACCATGATCCGCATCCATGCTTTGTGCAGGTTAAGGCTCAAAACTATCCTGAGATTCTTGTTACAGCTGGTTTAAATGGTAAGTGTTAATTGTTGAAACTTTAACTTGTTTGTCCATCACTGATCAATGTAAAAGCTTCTCATATGATGGTCATGGATAGATGGGGCCAGAGTAATCGCTTGTCTTTGAGCTATCAGTCACTTGATATTGTTGCTCTAGATTTGCAGAACTGATAATGTTTTCTGTTATCATTTTCCTATTGTTTGTTAATTCAAAGAAAAAACTCACTTTTATCTCTCGTGCTTAGTTGGATGGCACATCTCTATGAACAAGACAATATGCCACATCAGGATCATGGAAACTTGAAGTGAAATCTTAGCCTCCTGGCTTATATACTTAACATAGTAGTCCTGCTGCAAACATCTCTTCACTTAAAAAACCTCAAGGATGTTAATCTGAAAACTCAGGAACTTTTATATGACCCATATATTGCAATGGCTTTTCTAATGGTGAGCACCATGCACTTAATTGGACTCTTTCATCTTTTTTGATAACTATAATCAGCACAGGATATAATGATGGATGTGACACTTGAGACTCAGAATCAGTTAGAAATATGATCTTAGTCTGACCACCCTCATACATGATCATATTTAATACACATTCCAGCCTCCCAAATAGCCAAAGTTGGTATAATGGTCGAATGTGGTGGAACTATGATAGAGAATTCTGAGTAGGGATATGAATGATAATCTACACAAACGCATTATTATATTGCATATACCGCCATCTAAGGAACATTTGTCCAGCTTACTATAGCTAACCTTTATTACCTTGATGGCAGCCACATGTGATGTATTGTTTATGACTTTTAACCATTTATTCACGATTCCTCATGAATGTAACCGGCAAGTTATGCTTTCAATTTTTCGTACAATTATATCTTCACCAGAGCATTGTCATTTTGACAAACATAGTTCTTAAGATGAATCTTTATTTGTAGTTTAGTTATCTTCAGTTCATATTCTTATGTCTTTCTTCTGCTAGTCACCATTGTCACCATTGTTGATATAGCAACTGCCTAAAGTAGAATGTCATCTTTTATGATTACTTGATTTCTACACTCTGGTGTTGAAGCTTTTGGTGGGTGCCCTGTGTGATCAGTGTGCTTTCATGCTTTTCTCATAGAAAAGTGTCTGCTAGATTGGATAGATTGGGGAGGCATAATTTTTTTTAAATATATCCCTTACATTTCTTCTCTTACATCTTGGTCTAAATTATGGAATGTCGAAACAGATCCACGTGTTTTGTATTCGGAGCCTGCAAAATTTGTGGCGAAGCTGAGAGACATGAAAACTGATGATAATGTACTATTGTTCAAATGTGAACTTGGTGCTGGGCATTTCTCAAAGTCGGGAAGGTAAGGTTTATCTTCAAAATTGTTGTCAGCTCTTCCTTTGTTCATCTATGGCTTTAATTATATCAACATACAAGAAGAGAAAAGCTTATGGCTGTAATTTCTGTGAACAGTATGTGTTTCTTGGAGCATTTTCAAGAGCTTTTGTGAAGTTTATTCATCTCATTCATTGATATATTACTAAAGGACCCCTAATCATTCATGATAACGTGATGGCAAGTTTCTAACATCGATAAAACAATTTATAACCCTGAACTTGGTAATGGTAGTCGAAAACTAAGCCAATTCTTCTGTTTAAATGGTTTTCTCGTGGTTGCAGGTTTGAGAAACTCCAAGAAGATGCATTTACTTATGCTTTTATTCTGAAGGCTCTTAACATGATTCCTGCTTGAATCTATGTGTTTGCAATCTGAACAACATGTCTGGACTGCTGTGTTAAGTGATGATTCATTCATGAGCATTCGAGTGGTTGAAGAGATTTTGGTCGGTGGTGTTTCCGCGCTTCCTGGAACTCGTGTAATCTGGAAAACAGCACTTTTCTTTTATGAAATTAATAAATTTCTGATAACGCTATTAACTTTTTACATAACATCTGGTAAGTTTGTATAAAGGTATTATATATATATATATATATATACATATATATAATCAAGTGATTGAA
>JANZXV010000003.1:5730237-5740573 GCA_027576455.1 Erythroxylum roigii
TATAAAATAAAATTTATGTTTATTTATAAAAATTAATTAAGTTGAAAAAATCGGTTTAATTGATCAATTATGTAATAATAAATTACTAAAATAAATTAAGCCAAAAAACTTAATAGCTAGACGTTTTACTGGTAACTAATTGGATTAATTTAATTTTAATTATTAACTTATATAAAAAGACTAAAAAATAAACAATTTATTTCGAATAAAATTCAATTTTTAATCATTTAAGTAGGCATCTTATTCACATTTTTTAGTGAAAATAAGGTTTTTTTTAACCAATTAAATTGCGAATTGAACTAATTAAAATTTTTTATAATTAAATTATCGAATAGATTTTTTAATTGTGAATTTTAAGATGTTAAATTTGACCATTTGACCTTTTTCTAACTCAAATTTTGGTGATCAAAAGTGACCTCTTAATTACGGGATGTGATCACTTGTGTCGATTTTGTTATTCGAATCATATTCTAATCTATCTCATTCGCACATCTATGTGAGATTCATATAAATATCTTGATGAGATGAATTGGAACAGTATAGCTGGTACAACTGATTTCATTTGTCAACTCAGGACGTGATCACCTATACCAATTTTACTATTCCAAATCTATTTCAATCCATCTTATCCATATATTTATGTGAGACCTATATAAATATGTGAATGAAATGAATTGAAACAACACAACTGACACAAGTGATTTTATTTTTCAACTCTAGCCGATTATTTTGAGAAAGACCGAAGCTTATTAAGAGTATGTGGTTTCTATGTGATGATGATCATCATCATACCCCCAAGTTCCGCACTGAAGCAGTGTCTGAAGGGGCCAAATAATACGTAACTTTATCCCTACATTATAAAGGGGCTATTACTAATAGGCCTACATTGCATATGTGACATGATAATAGAGATGTATGGTACAAGAAATAAATACGTAAAGATGGTATAAATACGAAAAGATTGTTAAGACATTTAAATATATATGAATTAGATTGGTACACGTGGCAATTGATTTCATTTGCCAACTGTGGCCGATTATACTGAAAAAGCCCGAAGCTTTGTTATGATTGTGTTGGTTCCTATGTGATCGGAATCAACGTAACATCACCATTTTGGTCCCTACATCATGAAGATTTCTTGAATCATTTTTGTTTTTCACATGAACCCAACCACATACGAACAGAACCATCCCAGAAATCTTATCCCAGCGAAAATCACGAATCCTCAATATCTAGACCATTACGTCTCTATCCTTTTGGGGTCATCGTCGTTCAACATCACAATCTACACAACCTAAGCAGCATAACAAGAAAACCCAAAGATCTCAATTTTCAGTTTCAGTTCCAATAATTTTCTTGTTCTTGTTCTTGTTCTTCTTCTTCTTCTTTACTTCTTTAATTAATTCTTCACCTTGTATCGGACAATACAAGAAGAAATAGGCATGCCAACTTCAAACACTAGTCACGATGACAAGTATCTCCAAACCCTTTTGGCCTCTACTCGTCCTTTTCTTCGAGGAGAGCTTGAGTTAGTTGACCAGAATTTGCCTTCACTGATCGCCGTGTTACGTTCTGTTGGAGCAGGCGAGTGCTGGCACAAACATGGAAGCTTTCTCGACCACCTCATCGATGCCTATCGCATCCTCAAGATCTGGAAAGCCCCGGATTGTGTGTGTCTTTGTGGCCTCTTCCATTCTGCGTATTCCAATTCCTATGTTAATCTCGCTATCTTTGATCCTAATACCGGCCGTGATGTGGTTCGTAACCACGTTGGTGAGGCTGCGGAGAGGCTAATTCATTACTTTTGCATTGTTCCTCGCCAACCACTTATTCATGACAATCTCTTGTTCAAGTACTCGGATACCGAGCTTGTTGAACACCTTAAGTCTTCTGAGATGTCATTGAGAAACGCAAAGGAGAAAGGTTTGTTCGATGGGGAGGAAACATGGAGGAAGAAACTGAACTCCCTCTTGCCAGCTGACGGCCTCACTGTGACGCATATTAAGACAGGAGAAGATGTTCTGCTAACAAGAAGAATAGTGGCTGTTTTTCTCATGATGACCATGGCAGACTTCAGTGATCAACTCTTTGGTTTTCAAGATGCGTTATTTGACAACTTCGACGGTCGACTAGAGTTTGTAGGTAACAATATTGCCGCTTTGTGGCCTGGAGACGGGAAACCTGGGCTGTGGATGAATTCAGTGTCGAGGATGGGTGCAGTTTATACATTGATAGTGAGAGAAGAAGACATCTTTGTGGAAGAGAGGAGCAGGGGTGGTGGTAGTCGGATGAACAAGGAAAGAGATGAGGATATAGAGCTTGTAGTGCCACCAGTTCTGGAAAACTGCAGGAGGGTTGTTGGTGATGGAGATCAAATAACTGCAAGGGAATTGTACTGGGAAGCTGTTTGTGATGTCAGCAAGAAAGGGTTGGAAAAAGCAGAGGAGTTATTACTGAGTTGTATTGAGAAGAACCCTTTTGTTGGTGAACCACATGTGGTGTTAGGACAGGTTTACTTGACCAAAGGAAGGTTTGAAGAGGCTGAGAAAGAAGCAGAGAAAGGGGTGAGGCTGATATTGGAGTGGGGCAGTCCTTGGGATAAGAGGATGTCTTGGACAGGGTGGGTTGCTTGGGGTAGGGTACTGTTGATGAAAGCTAAAGAGAAGTCATGGCCTCAGACTTCCTGGGGTATCCTTAACTTGGGCCTTGTCAGGTGAATGCTATCACTGCACCATATCTACGCAACTTGCTTGCTTGTTCTTAAATAAAGATGCTTGTTCTTCAACTCATCCTTAATGTGAAACCTAATTTGATTAGAACTTTAAATAAATGTCGATTTCTTGTGGTCCAGATGCAGGCAGCATTAGTTACAATACTTTGACAGGCATCGTTAGGTAGGTTAATTAGCTGCTTGAACCATGTTTGAGGTAATCTAATCTGACGAGGATAGTTTAAGCTTAGGGCCCTTTCATTCCAAGAAAATCACTTGCTATAAAAATATTAAATATTGAACTCTCAAAGAATGGCGGCGTTTGTTATATTAATGGCCTCAAAAGCAACTGTTCTTGTATCTACTATCGACGAGCTTCGTCTTCAAAATCAAAAAGCTGAGTATTTGAACCTTGGGGGACCTCAAACTGTGGAATCTGAAGTAATGGATTGTCTCATACATTGAACTGTTAATTCCAGTCCTTCCTCTCTCTCTGCATTGGGATGTAGAAGGTCGGCATGACTCTTATGGATATGAGTTTCAAATTCACTTCTCTTCACATAAGACCTGAGATAATGACGAGCTGCACAGTTGAAGATCCTTCCATCAATCTGATTGTATGAACCTTCTGTATACTTTTATCCCAATTGTGTTTCAAGAAAAATAAGCAATAATTCATTTATTAATCAAACGCAAACGTCGAAGGGTACAATATTCTAAACTCCGCAACTCAATAATAATTTACCTAGCGTAATATGACCTACACTCCATAGAGTTTAGACAGAAGCATTACGGAGCTGACATGAAGACTCTTTGAGATGTTCACGAATTTAAGTTCTATAATCGAGATGCTGGATATGGTGTCAGAAAAATGTGGAATAACTCTGTATGCGCAAGTTGATGTTGATGATGATAATTATGGAAGTGTCAGCCAATGTGAATATGAACTTCAAAAATGATGATGTTGATGAATATATAAACTGTGAGGATGAAGAAGACATGAATTCAGAATATGAAGATATGAACTCGGTAGATGGTCATGAAGATATGAACTTGGAAGATGACGAGGATGAACTCTGCTTCGAGTAATGACTGATATTCTGTCAGGAGGTTCCATTCTGCTTATTTCAATTCATATGTTAATCTCGCCATCTTTGATCCTAACATTGGCTGTTACAATGTTGGTGAGGCTGCAGAGAGGGTAATTCATTACTTTTGCATTGCACCTCATCAGCCATTCATTCATGACAATCTCTTTATAGTGAGAGAAGAAGATATTTTTTGTGGAAGAGAGGAACAGAGTTGGTAGTAGTGGGATGAATAAGGAAAGAGAGGAGGATTTAGAGCTTGTAGTGCCAGCAGTGTTGCTGTGTTGGAGAACTCACGAGGGTTGTTGATGGTGGAGAGGATAGACTTGCAATGGAGTTATACTGGGAAGCTGTTGTGATATGAGTTCGGGGTGAGGCTGACATTGGAGTGGGGAGTCATTGGGATAAGTGGATGTCTTGGATAAGTTAGATTGCCTGGGCTAGCGTATTGTTGCCAAGGAGAAGTCAGGCTCAGACTTCTTGGGGTATCCTTTAACTTGGGCCTTGTCAGGTCAATACTTTCTTCACTGCAACATATCCTTGATGTCAACTAGTGGCAACATCCTACGATTTCTTCCAGGCAACATTAGTTACAATACTGTAACAGAGAATGTATGTGCATGTTTGAGGTAATCTGATTTCATGAGGTTATTTAGCAGCGGATCAGTTACTCCCAGTAGACATTTTATCCATCAGCAATGTCTTAACACAAGAATATATGTGCATC
The DNA here is from genome assembly GCA_027576455.1 of Erythroxylum roigii. NCBI lineage: Eukaryota > Viridiplantae > Streptophyta > Magnoliopsida > Malpighiales > Erythroxylaceae > Erythroxylum > Erythroxylum roigii. The sequence continues at coordinate 5,734,763 of JANZXV010000003.1, forward strand.
TAACACAGAAACAAATTGTTCACAAAAGATTGACACAATGTGCATCAGCTTCTGAAAAACATGTGGTTGGTGATAAATTGTTAGTTTGCATGAAGATATGACTTTCTAGCTTCTGATATAACCACGAATTCATCTTGTTTTTGTTTTTATAATCTACTGGTTTCAAACGGGAGCAGATCTGCTGCTCTCGAATTGTTGTGCTCTGCTGTGCTTTTAAGATTCTAGTCATCCAACTTATTGTAACGATGGCGAAGATTTATTCAAGCACAATAGACACCGCAATTCGAAAACAACAAATCTATTCCCAATTTCAAAGAGATAATTCTAAGATGGATAATTATATTATGTCTTATCATTTCTTTTCAACGTTGTCATGTAACTTCTGTCTTTTTTAGGTTTTAGACGTGTTTCTAATATAAAAAGTTTAGGGTTATATTAGTAATTTCAGACAAAATCATGGCTTGGGGAAAAATAAATGTTGGTTCCTCCCCTAAATATTGAAAAAAAACACTCTAATTGAAAAAAGGTTAAATTTGAATTAATTAATAAAAGAGCATATTCTTAACTTTGTGAGATGAGAGTAATCAATTGTACGTAATCTTCCTTTTGTGTTTTACAAAGGAGTTTCCTTATTGGTTTCTATAAGATTTGCCCTAATTTGAATTAATTAATTTTTAGTCCTAATTTGTAGGTACATAAAGACATTTTGAAAAAGAAAAGCTGAGATTATTTCTAACAAAGCTTTTTATATGTTGAACTCATATTGAGATTATTTTGTACCTATCTTAAACAGTTAAGTTAAAAACTGACCTAAATAGATATGTTGATTACCAACAAGACAAGAAACGCGAGCAGAGAGTTTCAGTTGAGACGAAACACGGGAAAAAAAAGTTATGTTTAATAAATAACTCATATTTAGTTATTATATAATTTATTTTGCACATAGTTAATTAAAATATTTATATTTCATAAATAATTATTAAAAAATTCAATGAATTTATGAAAGTATTAATTTTTAATAATTATGAAACAAAATAAAATAATTATTAAAGAAATTAATATAAAAGATAATATTCCAATAAGTACCAATATCTTAATAATAACTGGATAATATTTTGATAATAACTTAATAATATTTTTTATTTCTTATTCTTAATTTTTTCAGCCTATAATTAGACTTAAATAAAAGTTCAGCATTATTTCAGATAGGGATGAAGTTATATATTATTAATTTTTTTCAAATTCTACAATTTAGCGAAAGTTGTTATAATTATAGTGATTCGTTGGCTGCGGATAGGCCATTTTGAGTATAGGAGTAGGACCCTCCTCTCATAGTTGTACTTTAGACAATTATATGACACGGTGTAGGGGTCCCTCAGAAATTTTAGGACCATAATAAACCAAAGTGTCCTTCAGCTTTTTAATTTGTAGGGACTCGGACACCAATTTAAGATTAACCAAAGTCTCAATCATATTCCGCAATCATAGGCATAGCAACCTAATTCTATCCATTTCTATACATATGTCTAACAAACAAACAACACATTGGTTGGAAGTTGGTTCCAGAAATCATCTGCTTTTTACTTTTTTTATTTTTTTATTTTTTATTTTTATGTGTTTGAGTCTTTCTTTTTGTGCAACACGGAATAACACTTTGAGATCTTCACAAAGGAGCACATTTTTAAATACAAGAATAAAGATGTTACTGCATGCACAGATTTTGAAATGATATACTAATACACAGTCTTATTTTTAGGCTTTGTTTGATAATCAGCTGACTGCATTAGCTGTTAGTTGATTCTATCAGCTGATTTGACCAACGAATTGCATTAGTTATTTGTTAGAGATGTTTGGTAAAATTAGCTGTTTAGTATTAGCTGTTTATGTATAACATGACTTATGAGAACATGACTTAAAAAAAAATATAAATATTATATATCTTAGTATTTCGTTGAATATTCTTATAAGAATTTAGATTTTAGAGAAGTTATGTTTGCTTGTACTGTTTCATCATCTATAAAAAATTTATGCAACTCTTTCTATTTTCATTTTTATTTAAAGACAACATTTTATTTCTAACTTATGGCTGCATAAAGAGTACAATTGGCTTTTAATAGTTAAAATTTTAGCTTCGGAGTGTTTTCATTTTTGGCTATTTACGTTAAATCAATTATTGGAAGAGCTACTCATTAAACAATTTTTGTATAGCTGCTTAAAAGGTCAAACAGTTTAAGACAATCACTTAGCTAAAAAAAAATAGCTGATTGGTTGTCTACCAAATAAGGTCTTAATTAATAGGAGCATGTTTCTAAATTTTTGTTTTGGTAAGTAGCATGTTTCTAAATTTGTTGAAGAAGTATGATAAAAGAAGTGAATTTTTCGCAACAGGACTAACTCCAAACTACCTTATAGATGCAAATTTTTTATAAGTTTAACCTACATTAATAAAATGTTTAGTATCATCATCTATAGCAATCTCAAAGCGGTTTGAAAAATCAAGCATTAATTATTTTCCTATTTTGATGAAAATAAAATTTTAAAAATACGAAATAACGTTATTTTTAAATAAATTATTCAAAAAAATTATAAATTCAAGTCAACTAATAATTCAAGTAATTAGTGTAAATTATTAGTTTTAAATATTTCCAATATTACTTTTTATATTCTTCCTTTCTTCCTTTTTTTTTTTTTTGGTTGCTCTTATCTATTCTTCTTTTTACTTTTCCTTTAACCAATTGCTTCGCATGCACTGAATTATCATTTATTCGTAACTTTAAGGTTTTGGTCGGGTTTGTGGTCACATACTCACATTGTGATTTCCTTTTCGTATTAAAGATTTATACAATATTACGCATATTTGATAATTTATTTTCATTTTAAAGGATAAAATTCACATATTAATTTTCTTATTTAAGAATTTTAAAAAAAGAAGGCAAAAAAAAAAAAAAAAGGAAGAGACAGGAGTAGGACAGGGGGGATTTCTCATTCACTGCTTTAAGGAGATGCATTACTTTTGGAAGAGACAACCCACGAGGAAGAGAGACCAGTTCGGTCTTGACTATTCAATCCAGCTCATCCTCATCCTCGTCCTCGTCCTCGTCCTCAACACATTAGTTAAAATCTTCATGTTTAACCTCATGGTGCGGATAAATTAGTAAGGGACTTTTTTTTTTTTTGACTTAAGTGAAGTCGTAGGTTTTAATCATTTTTATGCATGCAGTTGTTTAAAAGTTAGAGTTAAAGCTTTGCTTTTCGCAAGAGAGCTATCCGGTTCGAGCGGAGATTAGTCTAAGTGTGAATGACTTAAAGGTTTCTTCTCATAATTGAGACCCTCTTAAAATATTTCGTAAGAAATTAAAAAAAAATCATGTTTGATGCTTCCCTTCCCCTTCTTCCATTGTGAAATTGTGTACTTTTTGACTCTTAGCCCTACAAAATCAAAGACTCTACACCATTCCTTAATTAAGCTTGTGATTAACTCGTCATTTTTAAAGGGCCCCAATCCAACTTCTTATTAAAAACAATCATCTTTCTTAACATTCCTAATTATTATCTTTTAAAAATTATCAATAATTCTTAATTTTATACACCCATCTTCTTTAGTCATCAACTTCTATTAAAAATTTTAATTGCAAATTCGGAAAAAAAATATTTCCGTCACGTGACACTATACGATATTGTTTAGGATTTCACAATTAAGGTTTCACATATGATATAAAGTTAAAATTATTTGAAATTTTACTTTTACTATTGCCTAAAGTTAATTTCTACCATTGACACATAACGGTCACGACGCTAACATGAAGAATTTTAAGGTAGAAAAAGGATAATTGGGTGGAAATCAAATTAATTGGACCACCTGACCTAGCTAGTACCCTTTCTAATTTTGAAGATTAGGGGAAACAAATGACTGAATCCATCTTGGGAATTTATATGGCGTTGGTTAAGAGTAAGACACAAATATCAAAATTCAATATGAACCATTCCTTTTTTAATGCTCATCTATCTTACTTTTGTCAAGAAATTAGTCACTTTTGTCGACATCAACTCGTGGCTACATAGTTTCGTCGCATGCCAAACAAAGCTCTTTTATAGGAATAGGGATATGCGGGGGCAGCATGTATTTTAAAAAGGTAATCGTTATGCGGATTGATTAGCTAATTACGGCCATAGATTGCCACTAAAAGTACAGTGATTTCACGAAGTCGTGGATGGAATTTCTCCCTTATTGTTAGCGGACTTAGTTGGAGTCGCTCTCTCTCGGGTAACACACATGCAGTCCTTTTTGGGCTTAGGCCCCGTTACATATATAAAAAAATAAAATAAAACAGTCAAATTGTATTCTTGAGATTAATGTCTTTTAGATAATAAAATTTAGCCTAAATTTTAATGGGATAATTCCCTATCAATTAAACTCTATCTTGATACTGTTGTAATATTATTTTTTACTTTTTAAATAAAAAGTAGGTTTCTCTGTCAAATTTACTATCTAATATATATAAATATGAGCTTCATTGGTACATGACAAGTGAGACTTGCTGTCTGAAATATGTAGACAATAACCTCGTTGTTAACTATGAGATCCACTTTTTGATTAATTAAAAAAATTAATTATGCGACATTGGAGTTACTTTTACGTAAATAATATAACAATAATCCTCACGTAACATTTAATTGACATTGAGCTAACTTCATCAAATTTTGTGTTTATTTAGAGTTTGTTCTCACGCTTTAAAACGTTAATGTTTAATTTGAACACTTCAAAACGTTATGATTCAAGTTATATTATGCTGCAAACATTGAGATACAAAATTACACTTTTGACCTAAAATTTATAATTTTTGGTAAGAATTCGTATTTGAAAGTGTATCAATAAATTATTAAATTGTACAAAATAATTCATAAATTATATTTTAAATAAATAATTAAATTTATTTATAAATTTAAGGTATTTCTGATTATAATGATGAAAGCTTTTAAATTATTAAGCACTAATTAGGCCACTCCTCCTGATAGCTATTGATTGTGAACTTGAACGAATAGGTTGAAACTAAAGATTGCAAGTGCTCGGATTTTGATGTTCCAAGGGAAAGAGTTATGGGTTGACGATAAACACGAGTTATGTTGGTTAGTTGAGCATTATTTACGTTTTCTTTTAGTGGATTACAAGTGTTAAGAACAAGTTGAGTTAACTTTCTATGATAAAAGTGGAACAACCACCAACTTTGAATGTGGTATTGTCAATTGCTCTATGCTTAAGCAGAGAATAATGGGGTGATTAGTAGCTCTTAAGCTTTGTTTTCTCTTCTAATTTTACTATTTTTTTCCCCCTTAGGACACTTAGAATCCGAATCAGTGGTGACAGGAAATGCAGATCTGTTTAGCATTTGAGAAAATCTTCATTAATATGAAATATTTTTTGTATTATCAATATTTTGCATTGCACTTGAATCTATCGAAAACAATCTTTTATTAAGTAGAGATAAAGCTACATATTACTAGACTTCTTCAAACTTTGCATTTTAACGAGACTTTTACGGAGTATTGTTGTTGTAATTACTTTTAATTACTGAATTTGTCAACTAATTTATTTAGCCTTTGTTTGTTTGGAATTATACCAGCAGAGCTTTTGTCAATAAAGCTTTTTTCTGTAGATATTTTTTTAGAAGAATTTTTCTAAGAAGTCAGTTAACAGTTTAACTGTCATTTAAAAAAGAGTTTTTTTGAAAGAACTTCATATAGTAAATTGTTTAGTAATGTAAAAATAAAAAGTAATTTTAATTTTAACTATATTTTATTTTGTAATAAAAA
>JANZXV010000003.1:5774855-5791250 GCA_027576455.1 Erythroxylum roigii
AAAAAATAAAAATAAAATTCAATATAATAATATAAATTATTTATTTAATATTAGAATTTGCTCATTTTATTAACTTATTTAAGAGAAAATTGACTTTAAGGAGTCTTAAAAAAAAAAAAAAAGGTTATGAGGGTCCTCGGATTATTGTTCCTCTAATTTGGGGAAGGACAAAGGCCAATGTCTGTGTGCCTCCAAAAGAGCTTCAATCTTTTAGCACAAAAACCACTAATTTCAAATTCAGCAGCCATTGGGAGAATCAAATGTGAGAGACTTATCAGGACAAAGTTTTCTTCCATTTCTAAATCGTTCAAGATGCAGTCTTCAGGAACAGACCCAGACACAGGTTAGTGCAGCAAAGGCGTGACCTTTTTGCAGAAGAGTGCTGTTCTTGGCAACATTGAACCTTTCCCGTCATTTGCTTTTTTCTTATATTGAAATTGTAGGTGCCCGCGAAGTCTCTGATCCTAAAGTTCGTGTCTTTGTGAGGAAGAAGAGAACTAAAAGAACCGTTGCAGACGAGGAGCCTTTACAAGATGCAGACAAAGCAAGGGTCTTTTCCTTTCTCTATTGTTTGAAGTTACTCTGATTTGGGTTTTGTTCTAAATGCAATTTTATTAGGTTGTTTTTGTAGTTTACGACGCCTAAATGTTTAGTTTGTCAGTTGATTGATAACGAGTGTTGAAGTATCTTCTGTTCTTTTCTTTTTTTTCTCCTATCCAGCTTTGTACTCTTCCAGATATTGAAACATTTGCTTATAAGAAGGCAGATGATTCTGGTCAGCTGCGTAAGTAAGATCATATCATTGTTTTCGTCCTTAAGTGACTAGACAATATTGAGATACCTAACATATCATGTGCTTTGAGACACGGGTTGGTTCTCTTTTCTTTTTTAGTTACAAATTTTACCAACTTGCCGACTTCTAATTTGACGGTTATGCAACTGACGTGAGAATGTTTGTGCGATTGTAATAGGTTAAATGAGTATAATGTAATAGGTTAAGCATAGTAATGCCATCCTCTCCATTATAGGAAAGGAAATAGGATTGGAGTGGTCTAGAAATGATGTTCAACAGCAAGCATTCCGATAATAACTTAGCTGCATCTCATAATATTATCCTTTTTCGAAGCTATCATTTTCAAGCTTAAATTTGCCTAGTGCCATATGTTGTGTGTAAGGGAAAATTTAATGTTGAACCTATGTCTTCTGCGTTCCTTGGAACACTTCCTTAGAATTGATTTAAATGTTGCTTTGAACTATTGATTTTTTTTGTTCTTCCAAATGGTTCTGCAGGGAAGTCAAAAATTGAGGCCATCCCTGTATTATGTGTAGACACCAAAAGTGCTTCTATTACTGGGCCAAAAGGTAGGAAGAAGTGTATATGGGCACTAATTATTTTAGGATCCTTATGAACATATAGGTAGATAGGTTGAGAAGCATTCCCAGGTTCTCCTTATTTAAATTTCATGAGACCTGGCTTTCTTGTAATTAGAAGTACTAATACAATATGACAAAATATCATTGGAGACAAAATTGTTGATCTGAAAATTTTAAGACGTTGGAATTTCGTCCTTGTTGAGACAAGAAACAAATGAAATTCCATTTGCAGAACGTGGGATTGAAAATACACTCTTACCATTTTATAAGTGAAAGTAAACAAACCTTACGTTAAAGCATATCGCCTGCTGATATTCAGTGTAGTTGATTGACTTTGTTAATTTTATTTTGTTTTTGTCTCTTGCAATTACTTATGTTTGTGTTCATCTCTCTACATGGTGAACTACTGCTAATCCAACAAGTGTCAAGAGCTGTTATTGGCTGAGATAACATTTCTGCCTTTTTATAATCCTTGATGGTATCTTATGAATCAACTTAGATGAATCTCCTGCCAACTGGGAAAGGGTCCTTGAAGGAATTCGTCAAATGAGGTCCTCTGAAGATGCACCAGTTGACACCATGGGATGTGAGAAGGCTGGCATTTTTCTTCCGCCTAAGGTATTATGCTTTCCAATTAATTGCCAATGTAGAGAATATGTACCCTAAGCTGTTGGGATACCCTATACTTGCCTGCCTCTAAATTTTTATGGCATTTAATTACGTTAAATAGTTATTGAACCATCACATTTTGTTACATTACTCGACTAGTCATGGCTTCTTTCTGTAGCAAATATGTACGACGTGAAAAGAAATTGGTTGTACTAGAAGATCCATTTTGATGCATTGTGGTCATATATTTGTTAATATCTGTGTGATTGTATTAGCAATAGAATTTGAACCAGCTTTCAAGCTCCTTAATAATACTAGTATCATTTCATGTACATCTAAAGCTATCTGAACTTCTTTGGTGACTACCTTTTTAGAGGTAATTCCATTTTTGTTGCTGATAAAGGCGGTATGGTCTATTTAGATTTATGCCCTAGAGAACTGTTGTCTCAGAGAATTGGGGAGAGATTTCATTTTTTATGGATGATATTTCTTTGATTATTGTCTTCTCATTTGGAAGATTCTGTTCTTATCCATCTTGTTGGTGTTAGCCATTTCGAGTAATAACCAGCGGATCATTGAAAAAAGAGTAATCAAGAGATACGTAATCTTGCTGACGGTTTTGAGATTTGTGTTGGAAAGATGTAAGGGGCATTTTCTTCTAATTTTTATGCTAAACTTTTGAACGTTGGCAGTGGCATTTTTAAGCTGTCAGTTCTTCAAAGCCTTAATATGCTGTTATGTATCTAGTAGGTTATGAGTGTCAAAAACTAATGTTTTAGGTTTTGATGATTTTGCTAAATACTTATCATTTTCCTTATGTTCAGCAAAGAAGATTTGCTGTCTTGGCATCGTCACTTTTGTCCAGCCAAACAAAGGATCATGTAACTCACGGTAAGTTTCTTAGTTTTATTACTAAATTTTCCGAGGTTCTGTTTTATTTTTAGAATTTGTGTTATGATAGCAAAGTTACTGGTGCACCATATTGTTGATCATTAATGCTTATTCTGAAGCTGGAGTATAACACCAGAAAGATTAAATGGAATACATAAAACTGAAACGCAGATGGTGTCAAGTGCTTGAATGTAAAAAGCAAAGACATCTGGTTGGCATTGCTAGAGTTAATATGTTCTGCTCACATTTCTATAAAACTTTTGTGCCCATGTATGTTTGATAATGGAACAATCTTTCCTGAGTGAAAAATGTTGCAACTTAATTAAGGATCTAGAGATTAGTGTACTATGCATTAACCAATCTTTTGGATCCTGCAATTTTGCAAACTAAGATTTATTTTTTGGTATACTTATCAGTTGCTATAATATGCTTCTTGATATTCACTTAAAAAGCTTGCGTTTTGGACTGCAGGAGCAATTCAGCGTCTCAATCAAAATAATCTGCTGACTGCTGAAACCATTGAAAAGGCAGATGAAACAACTATAAAGGACTTGATTTACCCTGTATGTGTCCCGGAGTTATACTAGATAATGAGAATATATTGTTAACCTTAGGCTCTTCAAAGCTTCATATTCCCAGTTTTTTCTTTGTTTTTTTTTGCAGTGATTTGACACAATCTCTATGACATTTCTATTGTAGGTTGGATTTTACACGAGAAAAGCAACTAATTTGAAAAAAATAGCTAAGATCTGTCTTATGAAATACGACGGTGACATACCTAGCACATTGGAAGAATTGCTTTCTCTTCCAGGGATAGGACCTAAGATGGCACACCTGGTCTGTTTATCAATTTATCTTTTTGCCTTTAGAATCAGAACGTGGGAGGGTTAACTTGTTTTCTTAAGAATTCTCTGTTAATGGTGATTTAGGTCATGAATATCGCATGGAACAATGTACAAGGTATATGTGTAGATACCCACGTGCATCGCATTTGCAATCGACTCGGATGGGTATCACGGTCGGGCACAAAGCAGGTATATTTTGTTTTCCTGAAAGATTTCCAGGGCTGCTTACTTGGTGATCGGATTGTCTACAATGAGCTTCCCCTCTCCGGTCTCTTCTGATGATTTCTTATTCTTGAGGCTATTATCATTGAATTTTGGTAGAAAACTTCAACTCCTGAAGAAACAAGAGTGGCTTTGCAGCAATGGCTTCCAAAGGAAGAATGGGTTCCAATAAACCCTCTATTGGTAATTCTTAGTTTATGCAAATACCTATACTTCTTTCTTAGTTTAAGCATATGTTTTTGATGGAACGAATTATTGGGAACAGGTTGGGTTTGGACAGACAATATGCACTCCTCTTAGACCTCGTTGTGGAATGTGCAGTGTGAGTGAGCTTTGCCCTTCTGCATTTAAGGAAACCTCAATTCCTACATCATCAAACCAGAAAGGGCCCAGTCCAAGAAAGAGGTCTTGAATTGTATCCTACCTCAACCTTTTGTTACACCATGTACATAAAACCCTTTCTTATAAAACAAAAGCCTCCTACCAAGTCCTTTCTTAATTACAAATTATTCTATATTTTTAATTAAAAATATAGAATTTATTTTTTAATTAGATCAGAGCTTGAGTTGTTCAGATCTAAGCTTATTCGAGGTTCAATTCTTCTAAGTAAAACGATGTTGTTTCGTTTAGAATAATTAGATCTCGAGTTTGTTTGGCCTAGGCTGACCCATAGGTTGATCCATTCAAAACAAGTAAATTTAAACTCGTACGTCAAAAATTGTCATCCCGAAAATTTAACCTTTGTATTAATAATAATGGTAAAATATGAACATGAATATTATAACTTGACGAGACGTTGATTTAGTTTATATTTGACCGACTTCGGTTTTGGAGTGAAAATTTGTTGTTCCGAGTTAAGTTTGGACCTTTGTGTATCCAATTGGCCCGGCCCGATGCTACCTAATAAGCAGCTGCTACTGTAGTTTGGAATCTGTAGGTTGATATCTACGGCTGTATCACAGCCTAAGACGTTATAAATTTGCATGTAGAAATCCAATCCTTGGATTTTGAGCAGGTGGGGACCAGGATCCAGTGTTAGATTTTGTCCACAACACGTCAAAAAGAAAGGTATGTGACTTAGTCTGTTGTGTAATAGTATGATTAGCTTAAGAACATATGGTATACAGGTAAAAGTTGATCAATGAGAGTTAGGGGATTAATTCTCATATTCTTGTTTCGTCTGTCACTCTGTGTTTAAGATTATTTATTTATTTATTATTTTTGTGTGTCATCTTGCGCTTAAGATCATTCATCAATCCATTAATAGATGGTCTCGGGTACAAAGTAGCACATGAAAACGAAAACACTACCTTGTACTTGTGAATTAGGCTTCTGTTGGGGTACATCTTGTTACTTATAATTCACGTAACATGAGTTGCAAACATTAGAAAACTAGTAATATGCTAGTTATAATAACATGTTCACATGTTTGAGGCATACACAAGAGTTGGAACAAAGAGTGATTTGGGTATCTTGTATTATATTAAAATAGACAAAAGAAGGTGAAAAAAACAAAAGAGTTGAAAAGGGACGAAGGCTGTTGCAAGCTGGAGAGGAGGCCATGGGGCCATTTTGCTATGAACCTATGAGACAAGTTTTGCGAAATTTCTTCACCACCGTTTAACCTACATTGTCCATGTAGGTCTAGCTAGGGTTTTTGAAGAAGCTTTAAATTTAATATTTTTTAATAATAGTACAATTTGCTTCATCTAATTTTAAAGTAAACACTAAATAAATTATAAGTAACAGTCTTGATCTAAATCACATTACTCAGTTAAATCATTTAGTAAATAAATAACTTAAAATTAAGTAGAGTCAGTACAATACCTTAAAATTAAGTGATAGCTTTAATCTAAATCACATAATTAAGAGAAGTCTTTTCGTAAGTCAACAACAACAATATCCGGTATGAATCATGCTGATACGCGGGATCTAGGGAAGTGTGGTAATACGCAGCCTTACCCTTAATATATAGAGAGTTTGTTTCCAAATGACCCATATTTAGCAAGTCAATAACTCAAAATTAAGTGGTGGTCTTGGTCCAATTAATATTTATAAATTTCAACATATTTTATTATTTAATTTTCTTTAAATTATCAAGATAAAATTTTAACCGAAACATCAATGTTTTAAAAACAAATCGAAAGTCAAACTGATAAGACAAAAAGTTTAAAGTTTAAAAGGTTCAACCGGTATTAAACCGTTATAAAATCGATTAAAAATTAAATAAAATTAAAGAAATTAAAATATGACTAAAAGATATTGTACTTATTTACCAAAGAATTTTAAGTTTAATTGAAAAAAGATTGGTAAATAAAAATTAGTTGATTTATTTTGATTTATAAGAATCTATTAATTTATAAAAACTAATTGTTAATTAATAAATTGATCAATTTTTAACATCAATAGTTATTAAAATAAATCGAACCGAACTGAAAAATTAAATAATTCAAGATTTTCATGATTGAATCAGCTAAACCAGCTAAATATTTTCATCATTGCAAACTACAATTCAGGTCTTGAGTATACATATCAGTGACAAATTATATCAATTGAACCTTTCTTGAAGTTAAAATTTAGCCTTTAGTAAGAGACAATTAAGATGTGTGCTGACAAGGAATCTCAGTTTGAGGCAGTGCTTTAGGATCTTTTATGTTTTGTGATCACCGATTACCCTAAAGAACACCAGGAAAAAGGGGCACAAGTATGGCAAGCATATACTGACTGATCCCAAAATTTCCTGACAAAGCTTACAATTTGTTTCTGGCTTTTCTTGATTCCCTTCCCTTTCCTTTCCTTTCACCAATTTCATGACGCTGCAAAATGTCCCCTTTGTTAGAGGACAAAATAACAGTATTCACCAACATTTTTAACCTGTAACCCTTTTAATCAAGACTTTACATCTCCCATGATAGAGTTGTTGCTGTGTATCCCTGGGGAACTCTTCTTTTTCCCTTTATTTTCTCTGATTATATCACAATAAATTTATAATTATATCATAAGATTGATGTTTAACAAACCTTGTTAGTAAGGTTAAAAGGGGTCTCAAACTATGAATGGAGACACCATTACAAGATGGGTGTGAAGTCTTTTACTAATGTAAACCAAATGTGAATGCATTGTGCAGGATAATTATGCTAGCTCTCAAATCTGTCAAAACGAAAAGAAGAAGAAAAAGGTAAAGGCTGTGGAGAAAGTCATAGCGTGAATGTACTCACTGACTTAATTAGGTTACTCCAAAGGTAGACCAGAGGGCGCTAGTGATTGCCTTCACATGTCCACCCAGATGGTGGCTCCCTACACCTCCCTCTCATCATTTTTACACACTATAGCCTTGTGAGAAAGAGAAACAAAACATGAAAAGAGGAAAAAGAACAGCGGAGGAATCTTCGTGGTTTGGAGAGATGGGAAATAAAGTTTGTTGGACAATGAGCAAAAATTATGCAGCTTCAGTCAGGATGATCTCAATCTTCCACTATTGGAGACTGAACTGTGCCTTTTTGGTATGTACATAGATAGATACATACATACATGCCTTGTAAAAAAGGACCCTCTTGGATCCTATATCTTCCTAACATTCCAGCTATACCTTTTCTCGGATTCTTTTGACCAACACCAGTGAGGGACTTGCTTGATGTTCACATCCCATCTTTAAACTACCATTCTTACATTGTTTTTACACTCAAAAATCCAAACTTTTGATCCTAAGACATGTGAAATCACTTGTATGTGTTCATAAATTATTACGTGTATTCGATAAATATTCGGGTTTGAAAAGGAAATAACAATAATACCCTGTTGAAATTTCACATATAAAATCCGACAAGGTCCGATAATATACAACCTTACTTTAACTAGTTGGGAGTTTGAACAAGAAAATCAAAACTTTATATGGTTTCAATCATTTTTGGGAGGTGAAAGATCAACATTAACACCTCCATTCTGAATTAATTATGTATACACTAGTAGACTAAGCCATATAGGGCTTATGATATATATATATGTCTAGAGACTAAATAGAAGCTCCCCTTTAAATGCACAATATGATAACACCTACTTAGCAAACATTGGGACCAAACCCCACATAGCCACTAGATCCATCAAAAGAGATTTGAATCCCCTCTTGCTGGATGTTTCCAACGATGGAAAGTCCTGAAGGGGAGGGAGCAAATGCAAAACAGAAAGTTCCAACATCATCCACTGGGATGAGAAAGTTCCTCGCTGGAAGGGTCAGGATTGGCCCACCGGAGAAGTAAAATGACACGGTAGGCACCCGAACCGACAAAAACCCGTTTAGGTTATAACATGTATCGAATATGGATACCCCGGATGCTCGAGGGAGCGTCCCGGTTTGTGCCACAAAAGCATCTCGGAATGCCTCGTAAGCTGCCGTTGGTAGCCTAGTCACGGCGGTCCCCGTGTCCATCACAACACCGCCATTCCCCAGTTCGTTTAACTGGAAAGTTTCTTCTGATACGGCCACCTGCATGCCTCCAACTCCAAGACCCGATAAACCGATGTAGTAGAAACTCGGAGCCCGTGGGTTTCGGATCAAAGGGATCCATGCAGCACCCATGGGCAGTGCTTCACGCCCGAATTCCAGTGACCCGGATGATTCGGTGCCCCGACTCACTAAACAGTAACTGAATGCACCACCGGTTTGACCACCCAATTGACCCACAAACGACATGTATCCACCTCCTAGGCCCAACAAGCCGGCGGCACCGACGAACATGCCCCGGTTCCGATGACCACATCCAATAGCCACGTTTTTTACTACAGCCCGACCGAACGTGAGTGTTTCAAGGGCCAATGTCCCCTTTGTATAGGATCCGTCACCGTACGACACCTCGTATCGACACCGGCCCTCGTTGCAACCGGCGTTCTCAAGCCGGTCACACACCGACGAACTACATGACACACCGGTGAACGACGCAGAATCAGCCGGGTCGAATAACGGATCGGTCTGGTGATAACATTGAGTACAAGGTTTGCATTGGACCCAAACTATGTCGCTTCCTGTGTCGATAACCATGTCTTGACTTCTCGCCGGGCTGCCAACGCCAATTCTAACGAAGTATTCTCCACTACCCTCGTCCATGCCGGAGATCACCTCAGACCCGAGATCTTCTACAGCGTAACTCCTCCGGCCGCCGCCGCCTCCGGAAAGTCGACGTACAAGGCTGGCAACCCTCTTGGCGTCTCTCTGCATGCGTGCATGAAAAACACGGCTGTGGTTGTGAAACTTCATGTTGGAAGAAGTCATCTTTCTGTCTCTGTGCACAAGGGTTAGCTTCCATTTTTGCTGGCTTTCACTGTCACTCTTGTTCTTGACAGGTTCGTGGTATTGGGAAGTTGCTAAAGGTCGGGCCTTTGCTTCTGTGATTGCCTGCTTCACATCCAAGTACTGGAAATCAGGATGTAAAGTTTGTTTCTTTGTGATGGTTTTGGTGGTGGATATGCCAGTTACAAGTAGTTGTAGCAGTAGCAGTGTGACTGGTAGGACAAGTGCTTGAAATGGTGACATGGTTTCTTGGAATGGTGGGTTTGAGGGGTTTTGTGGTTTGGGGAGGGGGAAGGGGAAGGGTGGAGAGCAATTTATTTGGTGTTGGGTTTTAGGAAGTGTAGAAGATTAGTAGATGTAGAAGAAGAGAGAGTGGTGTGGGGAATGAAATAATTGGATGATGGGGTTGCTTATGTCTCTCTCTTTTGCAGTTTTTGTGTTTGGATTGATTACATATATATATTGTTCATCATTATGAGAAGAGATGATTTACTTTTGGGGCGGCAAGGGAAGTTAGTGTAGCTTTTGTGTTTATTCAAATTTACATTTCTTTGCCCCTTTTAAAGAAAAGGTGAAGTTGATGATAATGTGACCATTGAAATGCCTCGAATCATGAATTTGACCATTTGCACACTTTGTGTAATAAGCAGCAAAGTATAAATCATCTCGACTAATCATACCCACTTTTTGTAATTAACTTGTCTAATCTTTTTCTTTAGCTGACTAATTGGCCTTAGCCAACTCACGTGTGAAATAAAATCAAGTTCCTTTTTGATAAATAATTTTTAATCTTAATTTTTTTTTATTCGAGGAAACCCTACAGGCGGGCTAAGCGGACTCACCTCTTAGACAGTCAAGTGGTTACACCCTAGCAGAGGGTCAAGCGGTTACACCCCATCACAGAGGGCCTCACTAGTTCTCCATCCATAGGTAAAACTTTGGCTGCCCCAGACTTTTACAAGAGGGGTTAGCAAGGAATCGAACCTGAAACCTAACCGAAGCCAAGCCCAGCTCTCAATCATTTAGTCACACCCCTTGAGGGCTTTAATCTTAATATTCACATAGAATAAGTATAATTAATTAAAAGGATATTATTTTAATAAATATAATTAAAATAATACTATTTTATTAATCTAATTTCATTAATTAGACTTCAATCCGAAAATAAATAATATCAAATTTAGTTTACAAATTTTATTTTAAGTCAAATTGAGTGGTATCAATAAGAATTCTTTGCTGAAAACATGCAAATTAAAGGGGCTCATAACTTAATGATGTTCATTGTTTGATTGGTGCCTTTACTTTTTGGTCAACCTCGAAGGTAGAGAATATACAACTGTTCTAGCTACCAAAATATGGGTTGGGGACCTCTTCTATGAGGGTATTCTAATAATAATATGATCATATTGTATAAATTGATTAATCAAATAGATTATTTGATTTTTTAAAATGTGGGATCAAATTTTCTGTACTATAATTATATATAAGTTAACTTGTTTAAAAGACTCTCATCTATACAAATATGCGTGACTAAAAGAAATATATGGATGAGATTATCTGACACAAATTTGACACTCGTTTTTTTAAATATCTGTACTACTTTTGTATAGGAATATCGGTTGAATATGTATTATTTTTTCTCTAACTATGATCTCTCTCAAAAGTGAAATTATCCTAATTTCATCAAATAAATATTAACAAATTCTTTAATATTAAAAGAAATCAGAAAAATGTTGCATTCATAAAAACTAATTTACCTGAATAATTAATTACGATAAATACAAATGATAAAATAATTTGCGATGCAAACTCGAATAGAACCAAAATAATATAATCATAATGTGGTTTTGTTTGATTAAAATCAATAATTAAAAAACTCAACCAGTTTGGTCAGTTCGTTTAAACATAAAAGTTTTAAACATAAAAGTTTTGAACTGACTAGTTTTTCATTTTATTTTTTAATTTTCAATTTACTTTATTAATTCTAATTTTAAAAAATGAATTAATTTATTAATTAATCAGTCAATTTTTATTAACTAATAAGTTCTTATAAATCAAAATAAATCAATTAATTTTTATTTAACAATATCTTATTAAATTAAACTTCTAACTATTCGATAAAAGGACAATACCTTTTAATCATATTTTAAATTCTTTAATTATATTCGATCTTTAACTAATTTTATGATAGTCTGATACTGGTTGAAGCTTTGAACTTTGAACTTTGAACTTTTAACCTTAAACCTTATATTTTATCGTCTTAAATTTCTTTTCGATCGGTTTTTAAAACATTGATTAAAACTATAATAAGGTTTTTCTAGTAAATTTTGACCAATCGTTTCACCATAAAATTAACAAAACTTTTCAAGAACCTGTCTTCATCTAAAATCTCTCTTTGGAGCCTCCACTTTTTGCTTTTAGTTTCTTTTCTGTATTCTATACTTATGTTTGGGCATGGGCAAGTTGGTGCCTCCATGAAGCACTATGATATTTTCTCTTTCGTTGTATTGTTGTACAGAGACTCCTCCTAGTTAAAGACAAAGTCAGCCGCAACGCTCTTCCTCTGTCGTTGGTGTTAGGTCCGATGAGTTGAGTGGAAGCTTCACAAGTAATGACAAGCCAGGAATGTACCAAAAAAGAATTTTTTTAAAAAAAGCGCACTAATTTGTTGCTAATTTAATAACATTTAGCCTTTTTAAAGCATCCAATAGAACAGGTTTTGAGAATTATTATATAAATTTAGTACTAACTCGTGCCATCCATTGTATTTCACAATCAGCAGCATGCATACATTGCCTTGAGATAGTTGGTAAGACTAACCCTTCGCTGGGCATAGCCTTTTTGATCAAAAGTTCATAGCTCTGATCAGTTGTTTATTGTTCGTCTTAAAGAAGTTTTTAATTACATGCACGTCCAAAAGCTTGGAAATTGGAGAAGTCACTAATCTCAACTAACCTTGTTTTCCACGGCAGCCAAAAGTGGGATTATTAGAAAGTTTATGTCTAATAACCTTGTTTTGCCAATTTACTGCTCATCAAATATGGTTTTAGCTTTTAAGCATACTGATTTGTTTATCTCAACT
Source organism: Erythroxylum roigii (assembly GCA_027576455.1). Lineage (NCBI taxonomy): Eukaryota > Viridiplantae > Streptophyta > Magnoliopsida > Malpighiales > Erythroxylaceae > Erythroxylum > Erythroxylum roigii. The sequence goes on from JANZXV010000003.1 coordinate 5,787,163, forward strand.
TGGCACCTGCTGCTGTAGTGTCCAGCTTTTCGTTACAGAAGAGGACAGAATCGTGGACCCAGACCAAACGTTGCCCTAGAAATGGCCCGCTGTCTGCCTAAAGCCTCGCCTCATGGAAATAAGATAAAGAGCACTGCGTTCGATTTAAAAGATTTTATGTATAGGTCACTGGTTTCTCTTTGATTAAGGTTGCAAATTGCTGGATTACATTGATATAAATTTGAGTAATACAATAAATTATGGTAATGAACCGATTTGTCATTTTCACATGTAGAGTTTGAGGGCTGTAGTGCATAGAAATCGGCAAGGTTCACGCGTGATGAAGGATTGCAGGCAAATGCGAGTTGAGTTCATATATTGGGATTGGACCAACAACAGTGCATGAATCAATAATGGCAGAGATCATGCATCCAATCTCTAGATCTGCTCTAATATGCAACAATACTGTGGTATGTCATGCGTGAGTGTCTTCACTCTCAACCTCAAAGTCTTCGTCAGGGCTCATCCCGAAAGACAATAGGCATACAAAAAGGTGAGTACACAACCGCATATGTGGTGGGGCAACCAAAGAAGAACTGCCTGAGAATGAGAGGAAAAGAGTATGTGCAAGGTTCTTGTTACGACTTTCGAGTCACTTGTCTGGTTCCTTTCAGATAAGGACTCAACACAAACATAGAATGAATTTTAAGGCATCGTGGAGTATGTATATATGGGACGATGAGCACGTTATAGGTTGATTTAACCAAGTTGTTTATATAATTTTGCTTGCAAAATATACTTCTTAGAACTATACATTTTGTGTCTTCTGTTGCTGCATATCATAAGTTTGATTCAAAATCAGTGTCAATAAAATAAGATTCATACGTTATCATCGCCTTTTGTTGATCATAATTGAGTAGTGGAAGGTTTGTTTAAGAGCAAAGATAACTCCATTAATGGCGGCTGAGCTCATCGTTTTGGCAGAACTCTACCACAATCAAATCAACTAAGAAAGATTTGTTTGCAAAGTAATATCAGGAGGCATAGGGTCGAGCTAATTTATTTGAGCAGCAATCCAACGATATAAGGGCACGTTAAGGTAGGGCATGCTTTTAGGTACTGTAGACGATTAAGACTCTATTTGTAATTATTGTTCAATGATAGAACTCTAGTCAAGTATTTGATAATCGTATTAAGTTAAATATGGTTAAATTTAGAGCTATAAGTAAAATTACCATAAATTATTGTAAGCAAACAATAATTAACAATATATGTTTTTATTACCATAATAATATAATACTATTAATTTTAAAACATAAAATAAGGTCATTTATTAAAATAATTTAATTTTCAATTGTAACTTACAACAACAATAATAAGTGAGATTTTTTGCTGAAATGTGGGATTCGGAAAAATCTAATAGTATATATCTTTATCTTTTGAAAATAAAATAGTTGTTTTTAGATAAATCCATATGTATATTAATTGTTTTAAAATCTTAACAAGTACCTATATCTATTTTCTTCTTGTCCATAAATAGATCCTTAAAACCCTCATTTCTTGAGAGGATTCGAATTTGATCGATCATTTACTCATCTCGATACAAAATAAACATAAGAATTGTTCTATTATTCATTGAAGAACGCAAATTAGTGTTAGATAATATATAACAACAACAATAACAATTCAGTAAAAATTTCGCTGAAGCTTGAAATTTAGGAAAACTCAGTAATATGCAACCTTATTCTTAAATAATTGAAAGATCGTTTCGTATTAGACGATACATTTGGAGTAATTATACTACGAACTTGCGTAATAGCTTCTTAATTTTATATAAAATCTCTATTTACCAAAAAAACTAACCTAGCTATGCATGTAATTATTGTCAATGAAAAGCATATCTCATATATAATTCAGAATTCTGAATACATATATATATTGCGAGATTAAGAAGAAGAACTCGTTTCTGGTTCCTAAATACGACAAAGGCCAACCAAGAACACGATAGCATAGAAAATTAAGAAACAACTATGGTGGGAATGTCACAAACAGAATAGAAAATCAGAGTTGGAAGTGAAAAAGAGATACGCACTTAGGCAATAATTGAGCCATTATTACCACCTAAAAGTATATCTCTTTTTTAATCACCCACTTTTTAATTATTTCTTTCTACTTTTCCATATCCTTATTAATTTAATTCTTTCACGCATGCACATACATAAAGAATGGAGCTCATTACGTGTAAATATAATGTATATGCATGAGTTAATCTTCAGCTATGCACCCACGAAAGCATAGTAAGATCGATACCCATAAAGACTGTTTCATAACTCGCGCGAAGATGTGATCTTCCGGTCATAAAGAAATAACCTTAACAGTTGCTCGATATGTATATATCTCAGATCATGTAGCAATATTGCCACAAACACTTTGTAGTGGTCCTTTGCTGGGCTTGTGAATAATTAAAGGAAGGTTGATTAAAATGCATGCAGGAGAGGTCTGAGTGGAGATGAACCCTATCACTTTCAATGTCCCAAGAAGTGATATACACAGAAATCAAAAGAAATAGAAGCAACCACTTTCTTTTGTGGTGTCTAGAAGAAGAGATCTTATTAGTCCATCATGTTTGTGTGTATGCATGTGAAATTAACTTTTGTTTAATTAATAAAGTATTGTATACAAAGTTTCAATTTTTAGTTATCATATACAATGTCCCTTTTTTCTATTCATAAAACCACAAGCTTATTTAATAAAAGATGCTTTAAGTTTTAAGTTAAGACGACAATAACAACAATAACATTTCGATAGAAATTTCACTGAGATGTAAAGTTTAGGGAGGTCTACTAGTACGTAACCTTATTTTCAATTATTAGAGAGACTCTTTCCAATAAACCCAAAAAAATAAAAAACAATTTAAAGAAAAATAACCAAATACATAAATAAATAAAAGGAAAAATTAAAATTAGAATTAGAATTCAAAAATTTTTAAAAATATTAAATTAAAATTTAGTCTAATTATTTAAATAGTTTTTCTTACATAAAATTGATAAATACTGTAAACTACAACTAACAAAACATCTATTGTCAAAGTTTATACATTTATAGAAATATTAACTCGCCTTTTTTTAATAATTTGCTTATTTGTTATCTGTTTTTCTCTTAAGCATAACATATTATTGTCCAATGTTTTACAGAAATTGCAACATAATCAGATAAGTAATTGTAAAGGAGATTGAAATCAAGCTAAAGTAACTGCAAATATAACATATTCTATAGGACAATCCCATTACAGGAAGAGATCCACCAAATTGCAAGTTAGTGAGTTCATGTTCTAAAACTTTACCTAATTCTACAAATTTGACCTAGACATATTATTCTCGTTAAAATTAATAAGTTTATTTTAATTAATATCAAATATAATAATTTTTTATATTAAATCAATTATAATAAATATGTTAATTCAAATTTAATATCGATAAGTTGAATTAGATTCAATCTCAATTATCTTGACGTACGGATGATTAGAAGAATTCAAGAAACAATTATAATTGCTTGTAAACAAAACTTGATACTCCATTTTACATCAACTAAAACTTATAGATTAAGCAAACATAGAGCAACAATCTAAGATCGGCACTATCAGTTAGATCATTCATTTTCAGATGTCGATTCATCTGTATTAATATTATACCAAGTCTTTTCTGCAAGTGGTCCGAGGGGTCCTTAAGAGTTTCCAGTTCTAGTCTTGATTTCGAGTCTTTCAGAATTTCTAAAGACCTACAAATGTTTGAGGATGAGTTGGAATCTCTTAACCAACACTTAGGCTCAGCCTGGATTGAACTCGTATGTACAATATAGGACTATACGAAAATAAGAAGTGATGGGACTGAATAATACTCTCTTGTTCAGCTTCTGTGGTATCTATACTGTATTTATACAAGATGAATGGAAACTGTACAAACTAACAGATATACAACTGTATTAACTATCAAATTGCTAACTACAATTAACTGAATAATTAACCAACATTACAATTAACTAATTATCTTCCACACACCCCCCTCAAGTTGGAGATGGATGAGAAACCAAACCCAACTTGACAGTGAATT
>JANZXV010000003.1:5793012-5822532 GCA_027576455.1 Erythroxylum roigii
TGATTGTCACACCAAAGATCAATTGGCAAAGAAACAGAAATTCTGAAGTCCTTAAGCAAATAAACCAGCCACTGAATCTCACAGACAGTAGTACCCATACTCCTATACTCAGCCTCACAACTGGATCTAGTTGGACTCTCTTAACCAACACTTAGGCTCAGCCTGGCTTGAACTCGTAGGGTCGCAATATTATACTTCTGTTGTATTAACATGCAGTGCTTGCTTTGCTAGAAAGCTTGCCGGAGTTGAGTCAATCTCATCATGACTCGTAAGGCTAAGGCACGAATTTCACTCTCGAAATCAGGATCCTCGTGTCAACTTAAAGAGCAATTCTTAAAAGTGTATAAATGTATGTTTTCTTTGCTTTGTGATGAGAGTTACCGAGCCCTTCGAACAGCTGATCTTACTCAACCTCAAATGGACTGTAAAAGCATATTAAAGTGAGCACAGAAAGACTGACATTCCTTAATAAGATATTCGTATGAAGTTTATGATGAGAAGACTCTGTATGGTTTTGCAAAGAAGCATTATGGGTGAGTTCTGTCAACTTTTCCACCGCCACCTTCACTACACCTGATTACATGAATTTCTGTGATTTTTGGGATTTGCAGTTGCTCCATGAACAGGAAATCCTTCCACATCCAATACAGGTCAATTCATTATTCATTCCCATCAACCGCTGGCATTACTTAATCTTAGGATGGCTTATTCCTTTTTTAATACTCAGGAAAGTATACGAATGCATGAATAGTGCAGAATTTATCATCTACATGCGGATAGTATATAGAGATTGTATACATGCGGAATTTATCACCTAAATGAAATAAATAGAATTTTCAGCCATGTTTTAAAAACCGGATTTAAAATTAAACTGATAAGTTAAGAGGTTTAAGATTTAAAAGATTCAACTGGTATTAGACAGTTATAAAATCAATTAAAGATTTAATAAAAATAAATAATTAAAAAATGATTAAAAAAGAATACGTTTATTCATAAAAATATAAAGTTTAATTAAAAAAAGAAACTTTTAAATATAAATTAATTAGTTTATTTTGACTTATAAAATATGATTATTTTACAAAATTGATTGATTTAGTTTTTAATAATAAAGATTGTCAGACTAAATTAAACTGAAGAGTTAAAAATTAAAGTAAAAAATTGGTTAATTTAAAGATTTTACTATTAAATTGTCTTATGAAATCTCATTTGTATTATCGTTTTTCTCTGTTGACTTCAATCAACAGGAAGATTGTTTGTTTGATGGCCCGGTTTGCATCGGTAGGTTGTGTTGTGGGAGGTTAAGGTCCAGCATGTGTACCGAGAAGGGAACCAGTATATAGATAGTTTGGCTTCATTAGCGACACTCTCCTTCATGGGCCTTCAGACTCTTCAGGCGCCACCGCCGCTAGTCCCGCCACTTATGCAGCGGGACCTGCACGGCTTTTTGTATCGCAGATCTCTACATTAGTTAGAATGGGTTTCTAGTCTTTTTCATTCTATCAAAAAAAAAAAAAAGAACTCAACATCAGATCAGAAAGCAAATCCATGCAGAGGAACTGCAATCAACATAGACGTGACAAACAGAGATGTAGGCTGAGTCCGGCCCAATACAAATTCAATAAGACAAATTTACATTAAACAGACTTTGAATCCAACTTAAATATGAGAATGATCATAGTATGAGTATGTGACCAGAGTTGGTGAAGCACAATGCAAAGAGAAAAGGCATGCTTGATGCATAACAAGTAGTAGGTGCAAAGAACATCCAGTAAATCAGGAATTGATACGATAGGGTACATTTTCCTCTCAAGCAGATTAAGTCTGCCATTAAAGCAAACACCAAGTGATTGGGGTCTCTCTCGTGAACTTCAGCACCCAAAGTTCAAATACTGTTGATTTTGGTAAATACGCAGTACCCCAGTATTACTCCTCCTCTTCCTCGACCAAGCAGACAAACAAAGACGATGTTCCCAAGTTCAACCTGACAGCGGCCCGGGACTGGACCCAAATCCACGAGGTTTTGGTTTTCCTTAAAAAGATTTTTAAGAAATTTGATGACAGGACCCCACCGAACCAGGGTTTTAAGGTTTTGGTTCTTATTTCTTAAAACCCCAAAACGCATACGTAACATAACGCAACTGCTCTCCCTATTTCACCTCTTTGACTCTGTAGCTCCCCGTACCCGCCTCCTTGCGGTGGCGATTTCTTGAGTTTCACTCCGAAAACTTACAATGGCGACGAATATCGGCCACACAGCTACCGCAACGGTGAACAAAATCAAAGAAGTTCCGAATAAAGTGGACTACTTGAACCTTCCTTGCCCTATTCCCTATGAGGAGCTCCACCGTGAAGCGCTTAGTATGGTTTCTCCTAATACCCTTTTCGCTGCTTGTTCTTATTTATCGTTCTAATAAGTGATTCCCGTTTGGGTTTCATCAAATGTTCCTTTGTTTTTTATGTGTCAGTTTACTTGTCTTGAGCTGTGTCGATACTGTTGGGTCTTTTTATTGATTTGTTTTTGTTTACTTATCATTAATTTTATTAAGTGTAAGATGAAGTTTTGGGGTTGAAAGTTTGCGCCTTTTGAAGTGTTGATTTTGAATTTATTGGAATGGCTTCATAGTGTCCTTAAAGCCAGAGCTGTTTGAGGGTTTGCGCTTTGATTTTACGAAAGGCCTGAATCAGAAATTCTCACTCAGTCACAGGTGCATTTGGCTCATTTTCTTTCGGTTTAAGGAAAGGAGTTCTTCTTTTCCCTATCAAGTTATTTAATACCGTTTGCCATTTGCTTCGCTCTTCATTTCTTATTCATTCTGGTTAATGATGATTTTATCAACCATCTATCAGCGTGTTCATGGGACCTACAGAAATTCCTGCACAGTCTTCCGAAGCTATAAAGATTCCAACTGCTCACTATGAGTTTGGTGCTAATTTCATAGACCCGCAGGTAGGAAGTCATTGGCTTGTTTTAGCTATTTCTCCTTTTGTGATAATCACATTGAGATAATTGGCGAGTTAAAGTCGTGAGATTGGTGATGGGATATTGATAGTTGATGCTTTTTGGGAGGGTCTTGACTGATGGGAGAGTCAATGCAAGAGTGAAATGTGATTTGACTGATAATCTCGCCTTGAAGGCTAATGCTCAGGTATAAAATACTCATTTTGATCAAAATTTCTCTCCTTTTTCTTTATCTTTTGTTTTATTATTTTAATGAATTGGAAGAAAAGAAAGGGGTGGAGGAGGAGCAACCTGTTAATGGATTTGTAACTGTGCTATGCTTTGTTTCTTCCTTTCTGTCCAGCTTACCGGTGAGCCTCATATGTCACACGCCATGTTCAACTTTGATTACAAGGTCTAGTACTTGTACTTTATCACTATAGAATCATATATGAGGATGCAATTGTTGTAACTGACATGATACTCTTGTTAAAATAGAGGCATACTAACAGCAGCACAAGTTATCTTAAAGCTGATATAGTTCCTTTCTGTATCTAGCTTAGAGGGAGGGAAAATGCATAATCACTTAGGCATTTGCTGTTCCATGGGAAGTTGTTTAACTGAAGTAAGGCTTCTATATAGTTAAGTAAGAATAAGCAAGCTGAAATATGCGTAGGAAGAGATAGCTAGATACAAAGTCAAGATTGATTTCTAAATTAGATTGGCATGAACCTTGTCATATCTTCCGAGTGATATTGTAATTGCACGGGGGCTACCATCTGGGTAGAATCTGATATGCAATGGTTTTGCTTGTGATGTTTAAGGTAAGTGAATCCACTCCTTTACACGTGTTGCATCTGTATAACTACTTTAAGAACATGACTAATCCTTAATTTTGTCTTTTTAGTTTTTGGGATTGCTCCAACTTTTTAGAGGACAACTAAACCTGCTGGTTGACTTTGGATCTTCCTTTTTGAGTTTTAGATGTTGCGTGTCTGCTACTTACCAATGAAAACTAATAATACAAATGATCTTGTGAGAGACAATTACTTTGGTAAAAGTGATTACTTATCATATTCTGGATAGGAGTCATGGCTGGAGGTCCTAAGAAAGTATGATAATGCCATTATGTTTTTGTAATTTCTTTATTGAGATTCTTATGATGCTTTCCACTAGAAATTCCAGTGATTTGATCGAGTAATTGCAATGCTTTTTCTTTTGAGAGTTTTTCTGCCCTGTGTTTACAATTTTTTTTCCATCAAGCAGGGTAAAGATTATAGGACTCAACTGCAACTTGGTAATGGTGCTCTATTTGGAGCCAGCTATATTCAGGTATATGTTTGACTTAATCCATGAAATTTCTTATATGTTACCATCCAATTCTCGAAAGTTATGAAGAATATATTTTGTTGTGGTATGCTGTTTATGTGTAATATTTTGTGGTCGTAATTATTATGAAAGAGGGACAAAAGCATGGTGAGATCTAAAGCATTTTAAGATTTTGTCTAGTAGTCAAATCCTTTTCTTCTACAGTTCATCTCTAAACTAATTATTGAAGAAAGATACTTGTAAAAAATCCCTCTGTTACTCTTTCAATGAAGTTGCTACATACTTGATTGAAGAGGGGACTTAGTAGCATGTTCACTGGTGTGTTTAGGATTCATTTGCCAATAAGGATGATAATGCGTTGGGCCGGGCCGACACCCATTACACACAACTGGATTCCTGCCTGAGCTTGCTCGGGCTGCTACTAAAAACGATGACGATTTGGTTTGTAGGTTTTTAAATCTACAGATGAACACGACGTCATTTTGGTGGAAGGGTTCGGGCCAGGTTGAAATTACCATTCCTATCTTTTGTCCTTGAATGAATAATTTTTAAAAAAGTAGATTGTAGGTAGTCCTATTCAAGTCCAGGCTGTATTTTCAATGGACATTGTGGTCATTTCCAACAGAATTATAACCTTTTGCTAGTTTAATTATCCCTTTGAAAAATTCAAATGATTAAATATTGATCTGAAACAAGTGACGCTTCTTGGTACATTGAATACCGAATTTATGAAAAGTTTAAGTAGACAAGAAGCAGCCTCATTGACAATTTAAGAAATGTGAACGAGGCCTTGAATCTATAATATGAACAAGGAAGTGCAATTGTTTGGAATTTGATTTGACATATGTCTTAGTCTTGGTAAATAATTGTAAAGCTTTTATTCTCCAATCTGTGGAAACAGACTCAACAGCAGTCGAATAAATGTTTTCATTGTCAAAAAAGTCGACTGAACTTCCTTCAAGTAATGCACCATGAGTTGAGTTAGAGGAATGAATTGGATTCCTAGATTGGTGTTAGAGATAAGTTACTACATGAGTACACTTTGGACCATATGAAAATGATGATGATTGTAAGATTTTGACTGGAAGTAAGAGGATTAAGAAATGTTAGAAGATTAACATGAAAATAGCCATTTAGCAGTTCTAATGCTTTGAAGAATTAAGCCATGTATGCGAGAATTTCTACAAGATATGGGGGCATTTAAGAAGATGAAGCTTCAAAATACCAGAATATATAAGATAATCAAAATTTTGAAGAAGCCTAGAAAATCTCTTATTTGTTCGGAAAATAGCTGCAAAATTTAAAATGTTAAGGCTTGCTGATTGTGTTTTTGTGTAACATATTGTTTAGTAACATACTGAACTTGAAATGATTCTGAATGCAACATAAGCAAGGTTTTACACTTACGCAGGTAATATAGGACCTTTTGCCAATATTTCATTTTGTAATTCTATAAGATTATCTATAGTTATTATAAGTAATTTCAGTATATCAGTGAATTCCACTTAACAGAACAAATCAAAATAAAAGTTCAACCGTAGACAGAGTGGTGAGGGAGAACTTGTGTCTATATACATGTTCTTGTCTAAGGAAATTAATCGTGTAGGACTGGAGGTTAATTCAGATGTGCAGAAATAGAACTCCCATTTGATTTTTAAACTGTCAATGCAAGTTACCGATATGATTTACATTACATTTGAAATTATATCTTTTGCTTCTCTCTTTCACTCTCTCATACAAGATGGTAATTATACCTGTTAGTTGTTATTACTTAGGCAAAGTGCATCAGATAACTCATGACTCCTCTCTTGTGCAGAGTGTGACTCCTCATGTGTCTTTGGGTGGAGAAGTATTTTGGGCTGGTCAGCATCGCAAGTCTGGTATTGGATATGCTGCTCGGTATGAGACGGATGAGCTGGTATTTTGACGTGGCTTGAATCCTTTTACTTATCCAGAACCAAATAATTATTGTACAATCATTTATTACTTCTACGAAGCTCCTGTTTCTTTGAAAATTTTAATTTTGCTCCATTATTTTTCTTAACAATTCCATGAGGGCATTGAATGCTTACCAGAAGAGGCATTGAAAAAATCTTGTTTTCAAAATCTAAAGGTTTATGTGTACTTATCAGTTTGAATATTTCAATGAAGTCTTGTTGCAGTCCGATTATTAGAACTGATAATTGTTAGAGAGCAAAAGGATCTCTTTATCAAGGAAGTTCTCTAAACATTTTACGACTTTCAGTAGAAAGGAGTTCATACTCAAATATATCTTTTGTTTCTATCAAGCATCTTTTGTTCCTCACTTTAAAAACTACTCGATACTGCAGGTTGCCACAGGGCAAGTTGCTAGCACTGGAATGGTTGCTTTGAGCTATGTTCAGAAGCTTTCTCAGAAGGTAGTTAAGTTTCTTGAGCTAGCTGATGCGATCGCTAACCTCTATTCTAATCCTATTTTGTTCAATTAAGGTGTCACTGGCTACAGATTTCATGTACAACTACATGTCAAAAGATGTCACATCAAGCGTTGGATATGATTACATCCTAAGACAAGTAAGTTTTAGGTCTTATGTGAAACATAATTTGAGAGCATTTTACATTCACAATTTCAGCGACGAAAATCGGTTGGCAAAAAGTTTGGCATATCGTGGTGAATGTATCTCTACTTAAATAGTCTATTGGACTCTATCTCCAATGTCAGTGTACTTGGTCTAGATATGTTCCTTAAAAAATTCTTAGTTGAAATAGTCCCTTCAAAAAGTGGTTTATCTATGTTTCATCATTCACTTATTGTTTGCTATTTAGCTTTGGATTTTTATATTGCAAGGAAAGCCTTCATTCCAGAAACGTGTGTTATTCCACCAATTGTTTAAACCAGTGTCTTCAGTGGTTTACCTGCAAACTTTTACGTAACTAGATGGTTAGCTTGTTCAATTTGTAGACAGGAGTCTTGCAATTAATTTTTTTTCTGTATGCTTTTCAATTTTAATTTGCAACTATTTGGTTTTCTTTCTTTAATCTTTTCTGCATGCAAATTATGATCTTTTCAAAAAAGGACAGCAGGCTGCAGCCCAAGTAAAGGGAAAACATATCATTCCAAGGAAGAGAATCAACAAGATTTTCCCCCATGAGAGCATTTTCTATTGGTGAAAATATAAACATAATTCCATTGGAAAGCACTTATATTTTGTTCCTTTGTATTTTGTTAGTGAAAATTTAAACATAATCCTATGGGGGGAACAACTAAAAATATAGCTGGGGATCACCTTTTATTTTTTTTACTGTACAATCACAATTAACTAGTCAAGTCAGAAGTTTTCATTAAGCCAACAAAGATGTGTTTATTTGCAAGTTATAAGGGCAGCCCCTTTTGTGCAAGTCATATGTGTTTGCAAATACTTATTTTGCTGGTGAGACAGGTAACTAGGGCAATCATGATCTCGACAAATGATGTTACTTTTATTCCACCATTATTACTTGTTCACAAATATTTTTTTCTCCTTTGGCTTCTGGTTTGTTTACTTGACCAACTACTTGTACCTAAAACTTGCAGTCAATTGTTTAATAGTTGCAAACATAAATGTGTCTGATCATCATATCGTAACTGATAACCTTGGCAGACTCTGCATTTTAGGATTCCAGGACACTAGAATAGTCTTAGGTGAAACTAAAAAATTTTACACCCTTTGCGATTGTTTCAGGCTCGTTTAAGAGGTAAGATTGACTCCAATGGTTGCGTATCAGCTTTCTTGGAAGAGCGCCTGAGCATGGGGCTCATGTTCATTCTTTCTGCAGAGGTAAGTGGTTACTTTTACACATCTCTTGGTAGAATTTCTTGTTATCAGTTCCTAATAAAATGCAATACCTTTTGTATTGAACTTCTGCTGTCATGGTTTTAGTAGTAACAGCCATGTAATTTACATTTTCATTCTCGTTCATCATTTTAAGTTTGAATATTCCGATCGATTGTGATAAATAGTTCTGCATTTATGTTTTGCAGTTAGATCATAGGAAGAAAGACTACAAATTTGGGTTCGGGTTGATGGTGGGGTGATTGAGTTTAACCCTGGAAGAGTTGCTTGCAATTGCTCACAAACTTGGCACTTGCTGCTAGTTACCCCACAAATTCTTTCTGGCTCAACTTTACGATTAGTTTCAACATAAAGAGATCTTTTTGTACTGGTATTCAGTTACATTACTTGTGCGGCAGCATGAGATGCTGCAAACAGTTTAAGGCGCAGTATTCATTGATTTAGTAGTTGGAAGTTATTGAATTTCTCTGCTCCAAAGTTGTATTACTTTGTACCAGTGAAAAGTAGCAATGCCTTTGATACTTTATGCTCTCTGAATGACCAACCAACGACTGTTTAGTTTATAGTTGATTGCTTATCATGTAGAAGTGAGAGTTGATCTGATCTTTCAGTATTTATGAATGATCACAGGACCACTGACCAGAGCACCATCAAACATCTCAAAATTTGACATTACACTTTTGTGGTTCAATCCAATTTATCAAGGGATTAGCGAACTGTTTATTCGGAATTGGACGGTAGTGCATCGGCATATTTACCAAGAAAATAATAGATGTGTTGACTGATTAGCTAGCTATGCGGAGTAGTTTGAGATAGGATTTACTTCTTTAGATACTATATCTAGTGGGTGCCAATCTATCTCCTAGAGACTTGTTTCTCTAGACTAGTTTTGTAAATGTTTTTTCTTCCCTCTAATATAAAAACAAAAAAGGAAGGAGGACTGAGATGCTCAAAACACATTGGTGGTGAGTGAGTGAGTGAGTGATGAAGAAGACAACAAGAGAAGTAAGAGAAAAAAGAACCAAGGAAGAAGAGGAAGTAGATCAACTGCTTCAAGCTGCTCAGGATGATTTGGTTTTGAAGCTTTCGGTGGATTCTCACATGTCCCGAGTCGATTACTTTGGATTGCCTGATGATCTGCAACGTCGATTCCAAGCCCTCAAATCTCCATCCCCACCCATCACCAATCGATCATCATCTTCTTCTAATACTGCCGTAGTCGCCGAATCAGATGCTAATGTTAGTTCTGATCAACAAGTAGATAATCTCTTATCTCGATTCGCCGCTCTCAAAGGTCCTTCTTCTTCTTCGTCTCCAACAACAGCCGTTACTACTACTGAATCAAAAATTGATCTCCAAGAAGAAGAAGACGAAGATGAGGTAGAGAAGATTATTAAGTGGGCCAAAGACGCCGCTCGTCTCGATCCTTCTCCACCATTCGACGACGACGACGACGATAAACCCAAGGTGGGTCTTCGTCAAAACCATAAATGACCCTTAAGCGAGCATATTTATTTTTTGACTATTTGTTTGTGCAATTGGGATCTATCTCTGTATGCGGATTTTTCTTTTAAGCTATAGAATGGGCTTTTTTGATCTGCTGCAATCGTGAGATGTATGAATTTTGGTTTGAGGTTGCATGATTGAAGTTGGACCATGTTTCTTACAATACAAATGTATAGCCAGACAACAGCAACCTGCTGTTCCAATCCTTTTGGAGCAAGCATATCAAGTATCAACAACACTTGTAAGAATACAATCTCAAAAACAATTGTACAAAATGCTTTCAATTCTTAGTTCAAAATGATTTGAATCCTGCTGCAGTTCTTCCCTCTGTATTCTGCTCTGCAAATATGGAGAACTCTGGTAAAAAAATTCATCCCAAGTACAGTCCAGTGCCTTAACAACTATAAATAGCAAACCAAACACCACATGTTGCCTCTACTCTTAATTCTTCTGTTAGTAAACTTGTTGGTTCTTCCACAAGTATGTGGGAAATGGAAGAGAAGGTATGATAGCCATTACCTTGTTGAAATCAACGGAAGCCATAGTCATCTTCGTCCCCTTCACTAAAAACTGCATTTTACCTTAAAGCTTAGTGGCAATCATTAAGAACCAAGCCAGACTACCATTTTAAACATCATGCTCTGCTGCTTAACTCCTTACAGTGATGAGATTGTGCAATCATGCAACCAATTAACGTTATCAGACTTTTTAACTTTTGGTACCAGGGCTGACGATATGCACATAGAAATATAATAGGGCATACAAATGGGAATAGAGCAACCATCAAGGTGCACCAATCCCAATAACTATTTAGATGCATATACTGTTTGGTAAAACACCACTAAGTTACAACGAAACTAAGTGTCTTAGCAAGACTGTTCCTACGAATCAAGGATAGTTTATGATCCACATGAGATCCAAATGTATGAAGAAGACTTCATTGGCTATAGAAGGACAATGCTGTCATGCACAGTCATTGTTCTATCAGTCATGCACAGTCATTGTTCTATCACAAAGAGCAACGACCATGATGGTATCTGATGGCTGTTTTTACATTGAATACATCACTCTGCAGTGCCCTCATCATGCTTGAGACTTTGAGAAAATGTGTATATCCTGATATGCATATCCATATCCAGTTATGTACAATTGCAACACCTTCTATTTATATGAATAGAACATTCCTTGTCGATTTTGGCAAATGGAGAAATTCACCCTTATCCACAAGCCATCCTTGACTCCAGACTTTACAAAAACCAACCTCAGATTTTGGTACACTGGAAACGCTTGTTGCCAGCGGAGGCTTCTTGGGAGGATCTTCCTTCTTTTCGCCACTTATTTCCATTGTTTATGCTTGACAAGCACCGTGTTTATGGGGAGGGTGGTGTTACGAACAAAAAAGTGGATAAATTCTCCATGGCACTAGTTTATCAAAGAAGTGGTATGATTTCACAGAGTTGACAGATGAAAGAAGTTACAATTAGCAACTATCTGTTAACTCTTGCAGATTTTACTCCTTTAATTACTTCAGGGATTTCAGATTTAGTAGGTTGGTCAGTTCCTGTTATTTTGTAATAGTGATTGTGTGACTCCTCATTAGAAGGGCATAGTTATTTTGACGTCTTTAAATCGTAAAGAGAGCAAGGAATAAAACAGTAGAAAATATATCTTCATAAACTAGTTTCCTGAGATCAAAACCAAAGAGTGATTAAATAGCAAAAACCAGCACCAATCTATCAGCTTAATACTGCATATTCAAATTAGTCAAAAACATAAAAAAGGTTCTTTACAGCTTTGGTCAATAAAATAAATACCAGAACTGAGTTACTTCTAAAACTAAAAATTTGGCCTACTCCCACATTTTCAATAGCTACTGGCTATACAGATGCATGTAGACGTAGTTCCCCTCCCTATGCTTATTTGAGAAATTGGTATCAGACAACTTTTTCTTGCAGATGAGCAGAATCTTATTCAGGCTTTAGAGAACTTCTGCCTTCTATACATTTTGCAGCTAAATTGACCAACCATTACCTCTGAGCTGTTGTTGGAGGCATTGGATATGCCATAGGACCCATGTTCATTGGTGCACCAGGAACCACTGCTCCGGGTACTGCCCCCGGCATTGCTCCAGGTATTGGAGCTCGGACTCCATAAGCCATGTGAGCTGGCGCAGGAAGATTCACAGGTGTGCCAACAGCTGATACAAGGGGACCTCCAATTGGCTGGCCTATTGACGGGGGACCATACATGCCAACTCCTGGGGCTGCGGCTGGGTGTTGAGGTTTTGATGCTTTGCCCGAAGAAGCCCCAGCAGCAGAACCATTTGTTTGGCCAGTTATCGGTCCCTGTGGAGTTGAAATATCTCCATTGTTAACACTGGTTATATCATGAATGCTGGAACGCCTCCTATCTTTGTTCATAGAGTTCAGACGAATAAAATACTTTTGGGCATGGCTTGCCACTTGGGTAGGTGTTCTTGACACGACAAAGTTTCTGGATATACTTCGCCAATCTCCTTTCCCATACTTTTCCAACCCAAGAAGAAATAATCTGTTCACCATAGAACATAAAGGTCAATGCCACCAATAGAAATAGAGCTTATCAACATGAATAAGAAAAGGGCGTGAAAGAAAACATGGATATGAAACAAGAGGGTGCAGGGAAAGAGATGCTTCAAAGACCAGGGTGCAGCAACACCCCCAACAGTCTTACAAACTTTGTTAGGGCCCCAAAAGGATCAATTTACTCTATTGTTAACTTTTAATGGAACTTCCCAGAAGTGAACTGCCAAAAAGGAAACTTGATGATCAATTTTTAATGGTGGTATCAATGAAGATCGTCACATTCTCACAAAATGTTAGGAAGGCAGTTTAATGAATCCATGACCATTACTACAGTGCCTGACAGATACAGAACATCGTTCTTGGGAATTAGTATTCAGGAAAAGATGGGAATTAGTATTCATTGGATTCATTCAATGACAGATGCAGAACTTCGTTCTAGGGAATTAGTATTCAGGAACAGATGGAACGTTCTCTACTATGAAGACAACAGAACTCAAATCTTTTTATCTGTCTTCTGGTCTGGCAATGTAGTAATGGTCATGGATTCATTAAATGACAGATGCAGAACATCGTTCTAGGGAATTAGTATTCAGGAACAGATGAAACATTCTCTACTATGAAGACAACAGAACTCAAATCTTTTTATCTGTCTTCTGGTCATCACAAAAGGGAAAAGTAGGAAACATAAACTAAAAGGGAAGGATAACAATAAAAGGGTCTATAGGACCTCACTTCGAACCCCAGGCTCTGGAATTGGATATGTACGAAAGCAATTCTACCAAGCAAAAAAGCATAGGAAAATAAGAGTCATGCAATTTTATGATTTCTCAACTAGTCATTCTAATAATGCAAGGATTCGGAATTTATTTCACCTTAAAAGAGATTGAATCCTACCTAACAGAGAAACCTGAAACTGAATTTATCTTAATTCATCCATTAATAAGGAAATTTGACAAAAAAGGAAAACAGTCTACCAGAGAAATAACACCAAACTAATTCCAGTTGTGCATCAGAACATGACAAAACTCTACAGACATTATTTGGCTAGTTATCATGCACATTACTCTTGTTGTAGCCCAATGGCATCATCACTAAGAATTCTTTAACAAAACCAAATTGCAGGATTATAATTACATGCAGCAATCTTACTTTGTGGATTCCTTTCATTTTTATTTCGCAAAACATAACCACAATGAATTAAAAGCACACGCATTTCAGAACTCGGACAGTTCCAAACATGAACTGTCCCCATCTAAAAGTGTTGTCTGATATAATAATAGCTAAAGTTGTTGAGAAGATCCATTCAACCTTCTTGCACAAAAGTTAAGGAAAGCAACTGTCTCAAATACAGATAAAATATCTCCCTATGGAATTTCTCAAGTTGTAATCCTGAAATGCCATGAGAAAACCCAACCTGGATGGCTAACTAGGCACAGAAGATGAAATTCATGAAATTTGAACAAGCACCTAGAATGATAAAATTGTATCAACAGTACCACTGAATATACTTCACCAAGAAATAGAATAAATAGATGGCTCAAAACAAAAAGGGCATAACAAGAGTTTAGACAATGCCACACACCCACAAAATCATGCTCCACCTGAAATTAACCAACTATATAAAACAGTAACATATAAGCATTGAAACAAAGGAGTGATATCAGGATAATTTAAATGACCAAACTTCAAGAGGCACTAAGCATTTTAGTGCTCAATACCAGAAAAAAGGATATATTTGGAATCTCTCGAACTACTGAGTTTGATGAGTCAGCTTATAAACTTATGAATCAAATTACTTAGCACTGATGAGATAGTTCCATTCCAAAAATAATATAGACTCACACCTTTTAATTTTAACATTGATGGTTTGAAATTAAGAAAGAAAAAAAAAGTTTCAGCAACATATTGCTCTCAATGAACTTGAAATTTGAAAAAATGGCTAATTTCAGATTGTCACTCGTGCATTCTAATAGCAGATAACTTCTAATTAACAAAGTCAAGCCCAGGGTGAATCACAAGAAGGAGATGGAGGGCTACCCTAAATCCAAGTTTACTATGCAAAGCCAAAGGAAGAATAACTAAAACAATATCGCTAAATGCATGTTGGTATAATTAGACTGGATAGTCTTAGTCGAGGTTTCCCTGACTGTCTTCAGTGTTGCCATTAAGAATGAGAGGAGTTAGACACTGGTAGTAAAAGCCAGGCAATTAAAACGAAGAAGCACAACTTGGAATGGAATGGAAACAAAAACCTAAAAAGATGAATCAAAGGAAATTAAGTCTTAACTAGTATTACTAGATCTTTTTGATGATTTTCCTAGAAATGGTGCATAATGGAGAAGTGGATCTTTGTTACTTGTACAAATGAATATCAGACAAGGTAGGTGGAGCCGAGTTCAAGTAAACACAAAATTTACAAATTACACCAGATTGGATTTTAAGGAACACCAGTGGCAAAGTTGAGGTTATTGGACCAAAGACATGAACCAGTTAGAAAGTCCTAATCACATCGAATCTATAATCAGCAAAAAGTTTGGAACTTAAGGGGGAGCCATAGACAGTCAGCATTATATCTTGTTTAACCATAGATTTTCCAGGTTCTTGAATAGCTTACAAGCATACAAGTTTCCAAGGAAAACAATGCAATAAAGCATATGTTTTAACTAAGCTGAATAGCATAAATACCAATTCACAAGTTCAAGATATGTATATGAGTATTCAAGACATATCCCCACATAGAGCCACCAAATATTACCATGGACCAATAATCTATCCGTTTGATGGTTGGGTTACCATTAATTAGTAGCTCGTAAAACCATTTATTCTAACAATTATGATAGATAAAATGGGAGGATAGGAAATAACTATTAAAAACAAAAACACACCACCAAGTCTGGTCCCATCAATAGACTAGTGAAAGAAAAACCATACTTAGCATATTGGTCTTAGATGTCCCATTCATATTGCAGAACACCCATATCCTAATTCAACTACTATTTTGTGATTATTCTCTTGAAGCTAGTTCTTCAAACTTCTGTGTTTCTGAGAAAACAATCTAGTATTTCATTATACAGTTACCAAGCTTGCATAACCTCACACTGTCAGTACATCTTGTACAGATCAGATGAGCATGTATTTGAGATTAAAAACGAAGGAAAAAACGAAAATGCCAAGTGTCAGCATCGGGAAAAAGTATTCTTGAAACAGAGCCAAGGGAAAAAATTATTCTCAAAGATATTCCCAACTAACAAATCAATTAAAGAATCAAGATCATCTGTAGAATAAAACAGAGCTAAGTGATCAGCAGAATGATCGGGCCAACTGGCATTTCTACGCTTCTTTCAACATTAATGAGCCAACAAATTTTTGTTACAAAAAGCTATAAGAGAATGTATGATGTATTAAATGAAGAAAAATATAATACTTTTTTCTTTTCGGTCGAAAAACAGATACGTGCAGTGACGTTTCCACAAATCCTAATCTATGGGGCAGTTCCATCAGAGATTACTTTGATCGTAAGTAGGTTTCACTGGAAGATCTGGCAAAGGTAACAAAAAGTTTTAGCATGCTAGAAAAAAGATCTATCACATCACAGGCTTGGCTAAACTCAGGACTCACAAAATTAGAACTTCCAGAAGTAAACTTCAAGATAGAGGAAAGATCTGGCGACAACTTCAAATAATGGATGTGACTGAATGCAAAATCAAGAAATCAGAAACAACAGAAATGAAGATAGCTTACTCTTTAAAGTAAGTAGTCATCAAAACCATTTGAGAATTTCAGATTTTTTTGCAGGTATCACCAATTAACACAATAAACAGCAACCAAACAATAAAACAGTAACGGCAATTAATAAATTACCTGTGCTCTTCCTCTGTCCAAGCAATACCTTTTCTGCGTTCCTGATCTGACCTTGAAGTCTTATTTCCATGATTGGAGTCACCATTATGATGCCCCGAGTGGCCCCCTTTCTTGCCAGTTCCTTCATCACTGGCATGGCTAGTTGAACCTTCTTCATTATAGGCAGGCAGAGGCACACAACCAGATTCAATCTGGCTAATGTCTTCGACCAGAAGGTCATAGTGATGTTTTATCTCTTCAACAGTTTTGCCTGGTACATCAGATGCAATTTTCTCCCAACGATCAGAATCATCTTCAGGATATGTTGCAAGGGCATTCTCAAATGCCTTATCTTGCTCTCTAGTCCACATAGAACTACAACCCACTTCGTCCACAGTCATCTAACCTTGTCTGAATCTACTACCAAGAAATTTCACTCACCAGAGAAGTATGAACAAGAGCTACCAAAAGTGTTCTGGGGTTTATATGTTAATCCCCAAAACTGAAGATTTTCTGAAATAATTATCGGAAAATGGATCTGAAATACTTTTATATTTGCTACCACCAGAAACTGGACTGAGTGAAGACTCCGATTATAGAAAAGCAGGATATGTCAGGGCTCTAGGTAAGCAAGGGGGAGAAACCAAACAGACGCCAGAAAATGCTAAGAAAGTTGAACCAGAGATCACTTCCAATAAAATCCACCAAAACCCAAGTGGAGTACGTAAATTAAATGGTGATTTACTCCCCTATTCAAAAGATGGATTCTTGTGAATTGCTGACCTATTATTTGAACGAAAAAGCAACAAACTTTCAGTCAGACCATGAGAAATATCTGAAAATCTAGAGAAACAATAAATGGCCAATTAAAGCCCACATAAAATTACAAAGCAGAAATTAATGCTATGGCGGTGAATTTAATGGTTGAGAAATGGTAATTAGGGTGGATAGTGAGATATGAAAGAGACAATGGAGAAAACTAGCAAAGAAGCCTACACTAATTGAAAGCAGTATTTCACAGCTCCATTTCCAAATTCCAACAAGTACTACTCCGTGAAACCATTTCCCTATTTGATAGCAACAGTTTTAACCGCCGAGGCCCACCATGGTTCACCAAGCTACAATCTTTCGCTGTTATTAAAAATCTCAACTTTACAGTCTTTATTCCTTGTTTTGTTCTGACAACAAACCAAACACAAGAGATTACCATACATGTACATGTAGCACACAAACTCTTGAAACAACAACAAGAAGAAACCCAGATTAAAAAAAATTCATAAAATCAACTAGACCACCTTAAAAGCTAATTTGCCAATTTTAGAGTAAGAGGCCGTACAAAAGATAAGAGTTTTGGTTTTTGGATGCCAACAGTAGAGGTTAGAAACCCCACTTGGCAATTCCTGGGAATAGACAACCTTTGCGTAAGTATGGACAACATTAACCCAAGAACTTCCAGTTTTTGTTTAACGTTTAAGGCAATTCTAATCTCAGATTCCTTTCTATTTTCACTGTCAGAATCCAGTAACTGTTAAGAAATAAAGCAACTGATTACCAACTACTCGTAGTACTAGCCTACTAGGCATTATAAGGACATTGACAGTTTAGCCAACACATAAAAAGTTTTCTTTGAAGACTTGCACTACATATTGACAAACTACAAAAGCAAGAAAGTGAAAACAACCTAACCTTCCAGTGCAATACCGCTTCTAATATTCTTCTCAATGCCACTGTAACTCTTTCCTTTTTATCAAAACTGGAGCTTTAAGATATCCAAAGGCTAACAAACCCTAAAAACTAAGCAAAGAGAACACAAATCAAAAAATATGACCCTAATAAAAACAAAATTTGGGAGTAACCAGAAACCAAATAAGCCCAAAACAAAAGGTTTCTCAGTTTATAAAAGCCAAAAAGTGAGCGAAATTTACAAGGGGAACCATAGAAATTATGGATGATGTTGATGGATTATCCTGCCAAATATCAACAAAAGAGGTGGTCTCCTAAGCAGGATGGGTCAATTGGTCCCATCACAACAACAACAACGAGCAATAGCAACAGCAAAGATAACAACTACTTTCTCACACAAATAACGACAGCTAGGATTGAAAAAGGCTCACACAAATACACTGGAATCTGCAATACCCATTAATATCTGACAAGATAATAAACTCCCAGAGAGAGAAAGAAGAAAAGGGCAAAAAAAAAAACATGTCCCTTTTTAAGAGAGAGAAAACGAATTGCCTTTTCCTTCCTCTCTCCTCTTTTTCTCGCTATCCAAATAGACAAAAAGATAAGTTATTTGTCAGTGTAAAAATCAGTTTTTTTTTAATGTGCACATGGGAATGATCAACCTTTCCCCTTTCTGCTAATCCACAGAGTAATGAAACTATCGAGGAAAGATTGAATCTTTGATTGGTGGGTGTTTTACTTCTCCTTTCAGTTTCTGATACTGTTAGACCAAAACAGAGTCAAATGACAGTGTTCATACATATATTTTTGATCATTTGGGGCAGGCAGACGGACCTGCCACTGATTTTGGGGCTGATCTTACATTTTTAACAATTTCTTTCAATTCCTAAAGTTGGGATTTTGATTCTACTTTTCCCAAGATCACTTTTTTCTTAATCCAGGTTATTTCATGCCCTAACTCCAGCCATGGATATGTAACTTTTCCTTTTAATTTCCTTGAATAAAATATTAATTGACAATATTAGTTAAACCCCAAAAATTATAATTTTCTTTTACAATAAACATGGAAAGTAAGAGTCATTATTGCATATTTGATAGATTATTATGTATATAATAATAATATGTAAATTATCTCATTTTTAAATACAATAAATTATTTTACATATCTAAATTTTAAAAATTAAAAAATTTTATATTAAAATTTGTGAGGCTTAACTTAATATCTCAATATTTAAATATTCTTAAAATGTTTGTTTTCTTTAAATAGAATCTCAAAAATGTCAAAAAAAATCATTGTTTTAAAAATCAAACTGAAAATTAAACCGGTCAGATAAGAAGTTTAAGATTTAAAATTTTCAACTGTCATAAAACCGACGGGGAAAATATTGAAAGAGATTATGAGAATTTAAAATTTAATTTAAAAATATATTATTAAATAAAAAATAATTGATTATTTTAATTTATAAGAATTTATTAAAATATTTTTAACAATAAAATTTATTAAAATAATTTAAATTTTTATGATTAAATTTAACGAACAAATTGAGTTTTTTTTTTTAATTTCCTTTTCAAAATTGACGAGTCATCCAAAGTTGGAAGCTTTTGTTTTGCAAAAGATTTCCCACCTCTTTCACCATCACGAGAACAAACAGGCTCAACTTGTGCAATTATTGCATAGGAAGATTCATCAACCAGACCCGGAAAAATATGTTTTTGCTCCCTCCATAATCCCTAAAGAACCAAAAGTAGTAGTTCAAAAAGAACAGGACTTGTCCGAATTCAAGGTCTTGCGGCACTTGGGTTTCCGAATCTGTTGGATCATTTTAACCAAAGAATGCAATGCAATGAATGACACTCAGGCTTCTGCTTCTTATCTTTGACGATGAGCTAAGCAAACTGGATTCAACAAAATTTCCAGATATAGTAAATTGTCACCCATATGATAAAGTCCAGGTGCATTGTCCAAGTTGCAATAGCTTTTGTACATGGCAAGTTGCCAAAATTCACAAGTCTCTTTTTGACGACGGATGAGATCTGTTGACACAAAATAAGAATTGGATAAGCGACACAATAGAATTCATCCGCACAGTTTGTTGTCTCTGTTTCAACAGATGAAGAGAAATCATCACAATCATCTATCTCTACTGGTGATGATCCATTATATATGTTACAGCAAATATGTATGAAGATAGATCGTACTCTAGTACAACGATCATATGTCTTGTATAACTGAATTTGCTTTATACATTTAATTTACATTTAATGTCTTTCTGTTTTGAGACAAAGGTGAGGAAAGGACATGGCAAATCACATAAAACAGCTTCTGTGATATACTTGATTATCTATTTTAGCCCCTGTATTTTTAATTCGTTCACCTTAGCCCCTGTGTTTTTTATTCTCATTCAAGATACCCCAATTAGCTATTTTCGGACAAATTTGCTCTTAGATTATTGAAATACATTTTTTTAATCTCTTGATTCTAAGAGCAAATTTGTCCGAAAAATAGCTAATTGAGGTATCTTGAATGAGAATAAAAAATACAGGGGCTAAAGTGAACGGATTAAAAATATAAGAGTTAAGATAAATAATCAAGTATATCACAAGAATTCTTTTATAAGGTTTGCCAAATGACATGTTCAAACCTATCTCAGTTGATTTCATTTGCATCAAGTTTAGGTAAAAATAAGCACACGCCTATATGGGCCAAGCTTAGATAAGATAACATACACCGCAACCCAAAACAGCACCAACTTTCAGAGTTGGAAAGTGCTGCAAATCCAAAGGGACATGCATATCTTCTAGTAGATTTGAGACATTCTTCATCAAAACAAGATTAAGTTTTCTAGAACCTAATCTCAATATCAATTGTAGGTTTTATTGTCAGTTCAGTAAATATAAAAAAAAGTTACTAAAAAGGTAAATATAAGTATGAAACTCAAATCACCATCACATACAGCTTGTTCCAATTCTGAAATATCATGCTTTCCTTCACTAAACCAGGACTGAAATCAAGTTAAAGTTTAGGACAGGTTCAATACTGAGGCAGGCACTCATTGCTTGCATTTAAATCAAAAACTCGAATTATAGATCTCGTCCAAACTCTCTTGAGCAGTACCTGTATCCCATTTTCATGCACCAGAAATGGGATAAAGTTAGCTGATTTTTATTCAGAATCATTGTAAATTTCTTCATTTATCCCAAAGCTCATCGGCTGATCTCAACTTAAGTCGGTGATGAAGGATTCCTGCGACTCCGACGAATCCTGGGAAGCCTTCTTGTGATTTGTTGGCAACAAACTCGAGTCGAGACTACAATTTTCCAGTATCTCCTCAAAATCTCAGCTTAAAGCTCAATAGCTTGGTTGAGACCATTTTCCCCGCCATGGCCATAGGAAACGTCAAAACAAGATTCAGTATATCTTGGCTTGCAGGCCTAATCAAACATGTCAGACTGACTCAACTCAGTTTTGAGGTCAGCTGAACCAGAACATTAGTTTGACTGGCCCTTGTACCGTACTAATAATAAACAGTGACATACCATAATCAACAGTGAATCTTGTTTTTTTTTTTTTGACAAACAGTGAATTTTGTTAGACATTTTTCATAAATTTGGACAATAATTAATTATATTTTATTGATTTTTAATAACTTATTATTTAAGTTATATAAATTTGATTCGGATAAAAATAATAAAGTAATTCAATAAATGATTTAAGTCAATAAATCAAAGTTTAAGAGAAAAATAGGTCTTGATCAGCGTAGACCGAATCCATATCAGGCCTATGATGGAGAAGTTCGATATAAAACCTATATAAATAGCTTTAATTCTCCAGATTCCTTTGAGTTTTCAACGAAGTATTGATGATTGGGTTTGGGTCTTTGATAGGAAAGGGATATATTCGGTTAAAAGCGCTTATCGTTTCATTCATTCTATTCCTCGAGGTTTGAATCAGGTGCTTCACTCTCCTCTTTGGAAGAAGTTTTGGTCTTTGAACATTCCTGCTAAGATGAACATTTTCTTTTGGCGTTCGCTATATGCTTGCTTACCAGTTCGTGCTCTTCTTGTACATAAAGGTGTGGATACTTTGCCTTTGTGTTCTATTTATGGTATTGGGCTGGAATCTATTTCACATATTTTATTTGAGTGCAGTTGTGCTAGAGAGGTGTGGTCACATTCTCAATTGGGTTTATTTCATTCTAACTCTGTTGTGCTGCCTGCTTGGTTTTCATTTGTCACACATACTTATACTGGTGATGATTTGTGTTTGGCTATTTCCATTTGTTGGGCTTTGTGGAAAAATAGGAATGATTTGGTTTGGCATGGCCTTAAGCATTCAACCCAAGCTATTCTTTTTCTTGTCTGATCGATGTTGAGGAATTGGACTACTGCTAGGAGATGCCAACCTGTAGTGTTAAGCAACGCCCTTTCCGCCCCTATTTTGTGGCAAAAACCACCGAATGGCTACCTTAAAATCAACACAGATGCTGTTATTTTCAAGGAGTCTAGAAAGACTGGAACTGGCTTCGTTGTTCGCAATAGTAATGGTGATTGTATAGCTGCTAGTAGTAATATTTTTCCAGGGGTTTTGGATCCGTCTACAACAGAAGCTATGGGTATCCGTGAGGCTTTAAGCTAGGTTAAAAAGAAAAACTTACATTTTGTTATTATTGAATCAGATTCGCAATTGGTTATTCAGAGCCTTATCTCAATTAGTCGCAATCGGTCCGACGTAGATTTGATTATTAATGATTGCTTATTTCTTTGTCATTCCAGTAATGATATTCATTTTGATTTTTGTAAAAGATCTGCGAACTGTGCTGCTCACTCTCTTGTGAGACATGCTAGTTCTATGTCATGTCTTGTTTATTGGAATTTATCTTTCCCTGTTTGTATTTCTTCAGCCTTAGCTGCTAACAATGGTTATTAATGAAGTTTTCTTCTTAAAAAAAAAACCTACTAAAACATGCCTTAAGAGACTACTTTAAGCCATATAGTGCCTTTTTTAATCGACAGGCCCTTCCTTCATTTTTTAGTGTTAAATCTAAGGGGAATTTCATACAAACTTCTTCTTTCAACTCCCTATGTAAAAATGCATTTTAAACATCAAGTTATTTTAAATCCTAGCTGAGATTAGATGCATAAGGAAAAATAATTCTAATCGTGTTAGTCTTTGCCACTAGAGCAAATGTCTCTTGACAATTAATACCATAGGTTTGGATGAACCCCTTTGCCACCAATCATGCCTTAAATCTATCAACAGTTCCATTGGCCTTATGCTCAATAATGAACACCCATTTGTACCCTACTGGTCTTTTTTTTTTTTATCAAAAGGAGAATGAACTAGTAGCACTAAGCAACCATCCGAGGGAAAGAGATCCCAGCTATATCCTCTAAAAGGATACCAGAACAACCCATAGAAAGCGATTGAAGAAAAAATACTCTAATTTCAAAAGATTCAACATAGTTAGCTGACCAATCCGCAAGTCTGTTGCCTTCCCGAAAAACATGATGAAGCTTGACATTCCAATCTTTAGTAAGCAGATTTTGAATCCCCATCACCAAAGAGTTGAGCTCTTACCTCCTATTCCCCAATGATGAAAGCATGTTGATGATAACTAATGAATCTATCTTCAATTCAACTCTCCTGTACCCAAGGTCCCAAGTAAGAAGCAATCCCGAAAATGCACCCCATAGCTCTGCACAAACAGATGTACAAAAACCAATATTATAAGTGAAATCATCTAATCAACTCCCAGAACTATCACGAAGAACACCACCAACTGAAGCACGAGATGAGGAAGATTTATAAGCCCCATCAGTGTTCAATTGAACTCAACCTGAAGGAGGGCTAACCCAACCTATCAACTATCACCACCCGAGAATCTAACGTTACTAAAGTACGTCCAACCAAGTCCTTAGCCTTATAAATCTAGGACACATAATCAAGAACAATTAGCGTAGGATTGGCTACCCATAAGAATTGACCATTAAAGATGCTTTTATTACGCCAAAACCAAAGAAACCAATACGACGTGCCAAAAATAATTGGCCACTCGAAGCCATGCACTTCATGCTTATTTTGCAAATTACTTTTTAGCCAATCTAGTCTACTCATAGTAAAGAAACTATCACTGATTATTGTCATAGGAAACGCCAACCAAAAGTTGCGAGCTCTTGATCAATCCCTTACCACATGAAGATTTGTCTCGCTATCTCCACACCTTGGGAAAGAGGTATCTATAGTCAAGTCGCTATCTCCACATAGAGGCAATGCTTCTCGAAACCATCGATCCCCTAGTAGAGTCAAGAATGGGCGGCATACTATTCGCATCAAACTTGTACTGGGCTTTAAGAACCCGAACTCATAAAGCATCATGTTTAGTAATCAAAAACCAACCAAGTCTGGAGAGAACGACATCATTATTAGCATGAATTCTTTTGAGACCAAGAACCCTTAGTTTCTTGGGTTGACAGATGTTATCCCAACTAAACAAGCTAGACTTCCTTTGATCGGGATTGGAACCCCATAAGAAAGAACACGCAATCTTCTCCAAATCATCACACAACTGTCAGGGAAGTCTAATCATTTGCATAGTATAAATGGGCAATGCTGAAAGTACTGATTGAATTAAGGTTACTCTGCCTGCTAAAGAAAGATGTTGAGCTCTCTAACCTTTAAGTTGTTGTTGGACCTTATCAATAATATATTGGTATGTTTGCCTAGAGGTACGCTCGTGAATAAGCAGCACAACCAGATACTTTCCAAGATTATTTGCAAGTTGAAAACTCATTTTCCTACTAACGGATCAAGTTAGGGGACAAGAAACATTTTTGAAAAAAAAAAACACCGGGTCTTCTCCTTGCTTGCTTTCTACCCTAAATCCATGCAGAAGGCATCCAACGTCTCCTGGATGAAACCAATCTGATCATCTTTAATCTTAGCAAAAAGGATGAGATCGTTGACAAAGAATAAATGAGATAGCCAAGGCCCACTCCGACTTAGCTTTATCGGTTTCGAATTGCCCTGAGCCACTGCGCTATCAATTAAATGCCCCAATCTCTCCATGCACAAGACAAAGATGTAAGGTGATAATGGGTCCCCTTGCCTAATTCCACGAGTTCATCTCATTAACCATGGCTTCTTTTCATTTGAGTTCACTAAGAGTTTCCTACCAATCCTATGGGATAGAAATAGAAGACGGCAACAATACAAAGGCTTTATAGGAAGGAGATAGTGAATCAAATGAAAGAAAGTTAGACATAGGTTAAAGTTAGATATCGTGAACACCTTTTCTAATAACATCAAAATTGATAGTAGGAGAATCAGAATCAAAATGCTTAAGAGATAAAGGAGACTCATTGGATGATTTCACGGGAGCTAAATTCAAAGATGACATTTAACTAGGTACAACATGCTCAATAAATTTATCTATATGTTTTATTCAAGCATATGTTTTCAAATCTGACTTATTAAACTTTTCATCTTTAGGTTTTTCATGCTCATTATCAATGACTGGATTAAAAAATCTGCATAGGCACACTAATTTGGTGAGTCCTCTTCTTCCTTATTCCCCCCTTTAAGAGTTGATTAGGATGAAGAAAAGTAGGGCTTTAATTCCTTAAATGTGGCATCCATACTTAAAAAAAAATCAAGTTGGTGGATGATAACATTTATAACCTTTTTTAGTTGTAGAGTTCCCAACAAATGCATATTTAAGAGCACGAGGATCTAATTTCCTTGCATTTTCTTGTGAACAAAATATACACATTCAAAAAATTTAGGAGGCACAGTGTAAGAATTGTACCTTGCAACATTTCCTAAAGAATTTTAAAGTCTAATCTTTTTAGAGTCGTTTATTAATAAGAAATGAAACGAAAAGTACTACATCACCCTAGTAGACTTTTGGGGCATTCATAGTGAACATGAGGGGCTAGCCACTTCTATTAAGTGCTTATTCTTCCATTTAGAAACTCCATTTTGGGCAATTGTATTAGCACAATTATTCTGGTCCAGTATTTCATATGAGTCAAGATAGTCACGAAAATTACCTTTCATGTCCTATGTGCCATTATCAGTCCTCAAAATCTTAACCTTAGCATCAAATTGTGTGCCAATGATTTTATGTAAAGATATAAAACAAGAAAAAACCTTATTCTTAGCTCACAATAAGTAAAAGTATGTCATCCTAGTACAACTGTCTTTAATGGTGAAACCATCTACAACCAGATGAGGAAGACGTTAGAGTAGGAGCCTACATATCAAAGTGAATAGTTATAAAAGGAATAAGACTCTTATTACTAATTAAAGCATAAGAGCATCTTATGTGTTTGGAAAATTCAAAAGCATTACGAAACAGTAAATCTAAATTGCACTCTTTAAACAAATTTGGATATAATTTTTCTACAACATTAAAAGATGGGTATCCTTTAAAAAGTGTTTTATGCTAATGTCAAAGCAGTGATTGATTCAAATCAATGGTGTGATATCTTTATTGATTGGAGAATATTATACCTTAATATTATCCCAATATGGAGAGGAGGACATGTGTTAATGGCTTAGGAATTCATCTAGTAAACTCAGTAATAAATCATACAAGGAATTGTTTAGGACAATAGGTGAAATTAAAGAATGGCATAGGGTGGTATGGAGTTGAAACATGGCTCCTCAAGCTTCCTTTCTATTATGGTTATCAGCCAATCAAAGTTTAGCTACTATAAATAGATTAAGCTTCCTAAACATGCCCAATACTTATTTCCCGTGCAAAGAAGCAACAAAGTCTTTGTGCATTTATTTTTTTTTACTCAAACCCATGTAAATGCTCAATTTTATATGTTATAGGTTTGATGAATACCCTTACTTTGTATGCTTTGAAAACTTTTGATTAATAATGTGTAATGCTCCATTTCTATATAATGAGGTATGTGTTTTGATAGCTTTATAACCAATTATGCTTCTTCCAAGGTTATGTATTTTTGTGCCTTTCACCTAAAGCTCTTTAAATATACGTGGTTTATCCATTTAAATGATTCTCTATAGTGGTTGATGTCTTTTCTTTCCCTTCTTAAAAGTGTAACTTCGAATAAGGACATTGAATCTCGTGGACTATGTTTGTTGCTTGCAAAGTGTGCCCCGAAGCAGTTCTTCTTCGATTGTTTAAACTTGCTATAGAGTCTATAAGAAGGGTTTGATACAATTCTCTATCGAGGTTTAGCAAGGTAGATAAAATAAGTATGTCTCAAATTAACGATATAATGAAGGGACAAAGGCGAAGATGCCAAAGGTTAGAAGGCTCACTTTAAACCTTACAAAGTCTATGACTATTATATTGGTACCACAAAAGCACCAAAGTCCCCATCTTACTCCCTCACTTTGAATCTAATGCCATTAGAAAGCAGCTAAAGCAACAGGAAAAGCCGAAATATTCACATCTCAGGTACATGAGTATGCATACAATCAGTCCATTTCATTAAAATCTTAGTAAATTATCACTTTATGTAGCTTTTACGATGATTAAAACCTTAGTTAGTTGAACTTAATTACTATTTATAGTACAGGTCTACGAAAGCGGTGTGGACTGCGGAGAAGAGGAGTTATCCGGTTAAAAGTGCTGGTCCCTACAACTGCTCCCGACAAGAAATCACGCGCTCTCTCTCCACTGGCATAGACAAAGAAACCACTGGGGACGACACCGTGTTCCATCCAAACTACGACGTTTATATAGAGCTCCTTCTGCTGCTATATATATTGACGTTTAGCTGTCTACAAAAATATCAAAATGGCGAAACTGATTGTTATGTATTTGTCTTTAGCGATGATGATCGTGGGAGACTCCATAGCTCGAGAGCTACGGCCGTCGTATCATGGTCTGGACTACCAGAGCAGTCCACCGTCGGGAGAGAATTTGTCTCCCGAAACGAAAGCCTTCTTTGGAAAAGCAACATCCTCGTCGTCCAACGTGGCGTTTCCGAGAGCACTAAACTCCAACGACACGTTATGGTGGAGGAGCGTTAACGCCGGTGGTGGCAAGGCAAATGACGCTAGGCACGTGCTGCTGGTGGCCAGCTTGGTGTGTGGTGTCACGGGTGTGATCCTCTTAGTTGCTTCTGTTTCCATTTACCTTGTTTGGCATAAAACCCCAGCAGCACCTTCTCAAAGTATCATTATAGCTAATGCTGGCAAGTAAAGTTAACACTTTTTTTTTTCTGTTTCTGGTAATATCTACAGAGCAGAGTGTTTACTTATAATTACATGAGTTATATATTAGATTGTATCTACATGGGCAAAATGCTATATTTTTTTCTTTTTTTCTTAATTTCATCTTCTAGTATTTAGATCTTGCTTTCTAACTTGCATTCAAAAGGTGGAATTGTCCATCCTAAGCACCCTTACACTCCGGCAGACAGAGTAATAGAGGAGGTAAATCATGGTTTAATCTCACTCTACTTTTCAAAAAGACGGTCCAGTGTTCAGTATATATAAGGAGTGTGACTCCAAATTGGAGGAAACTTTCACACTGTCGCTCTCAATACTCGAACCTAAAATTCTTGTACTTAACAACCTTGTCGCGAGGGTTAGTTGTACTACTGGGCTCAATTCTTCTAACTAATCAGTAAGCAATGTGTAATTTTTCATTATTGGGACTAAATCATTTGAACCTTACATATTACATAGTACTTTTGACAAAGAATTTTCGTTCTTAGTACTAACTGGAAAAATGAAAACCACCAAATTTTGTCTTTAACCTCAAAAGATAATGCGGCAGAACAGACTAATGAACCGTGACTATAGACCTTTTCTCCTTCTAAGCTGGAGTTGTCTGGTGGTGGATTGGATCCAATGACTTGGTGTTAAAATTATGCATAATAGTGATCTAAAGTTACTTGTAATTGTCAAAAGTTGAGGCATTGAATGGCTGTCATGTCCCTACCAACCCATTGAAATTCAGGTTCAAGTCCGTCAATTTGTGTCTCTCTGGCATGGCACAATTAATGATTCCCATTTTAGCTAATAACGTTAGGAGGTCAGGTACATAATAGGCTCCATGTGATTTGTTGGTAGGTGGGACTAGAGTAGGGAAGGACAAATAACCTTGGTCGGACTAGTAGCTTGGAGTCGATCTGGATAACCCATCCAAGATTTGACACAATAACCCAGTTCAAAGTTCAAAAATCATTTATCAAAAAAAAAAAAAAGTTCAAAAATCATGATGTTTTCGATACAAGCTAATCTACTGTAACCTAGTTCTGATGATGTCGCCCCAATCTCCACCTCTCGGATCCTCTGATCCAGTACTCCTGTCGCAATCTTATCTTTGTCTTAAAAGGTGGAATCAGTCACCCCAGCTGCTCTTACATTCGGACCCGACCAGATTATGAGTGTTTCAATTCTATCTGATTAGGTCGGTTATGCTAGGTCCAGGCTCAGGTCCACATGTCTATGGCCCATTCGCAGATGTTAGTCTCCCATGCAAACGTAAAGACCTAAACCTAGCATCTATTCCATATATAAGGTACTATTCTGCCATAATACAGGTACGACATTACAACCTTAGTTTTCTCTGTTCTCAGCGACCAAAAACCTCCTAAAAAAACTAACTTGAGCGTCGGAGGGGCCTGTCGGTAGTCAACCTCCAGCGAGCCTTGTTTGTTTTGCAGGCATCCTACAAGCTAGATCTGTTAGAACTATGGATCCAGGTAGCAACATCCAGCCCCAGCAGATTCAGGCAGAACCAGTTGACGCCCACCGTAAGGCCCGACATCAGGGCACCACGTCCAAAAACACACAGGTCAGTCAGGCGGCAGCAGCCAATCCTGATATAGCAGCCGTCACGGCTCTTGCGCTGCA
>JANZXV010000003.1:5824247-5836700 GCA_027576455.1 Erythroxylum roigii
ATTTTACAAGATTGAAATATGAAAAGTACAAGAAGAATAATATAAATTATTTAATTTATAATTAATTGATAATTTATGTTTAATTTATATAGTAATAAAAGGAATGAAAATACAAAATAAAATAAAAAACTAAAATAGAAAAACCAATTTATATTAAAACATAGAAAAAATTAACAAAATAAAGAGAAAAGGACCAATAATAAATTAAATGGTTATTATATCCATAATAATAAAATTATTTATAATTATATATTGATTAAATAATTAACAAAAACTTGTTTTCTGAAACCCATTCACAACTGGGACAGTCCCAATAGGTCAAGACTTCCTTCTTTCCTTGTCCTTTCATCTTCTAATGTTCCCTTTTTTAGCAATTATCAATCTCTCCGCGTCACATTAGTCTTCTCTGTATATAAAGAATCCATGGTTGGTCTCTTTGTTTCTATTCTAGATCTCGGTTTGTGTTAAATCCTAAAATGGGCAAAGCTTCCATTGTCATATACATCACCATAGCAGTTCTAGTTCTCTTGCTCATTTCCCACACTCCCAAGAAGCCCACCACCAAACTCCACCCTCGTCTCAGGTTCCGCTCCTCCTCCTTCAACTTCTCTGATCCGAACCCTCTCCACCGCCCCCACAAGCCCGTCCCTTTCGACCCTCTTGTCGCCGACATCGAGCGCCGCCGCGAGGACAAGCAACGGGAGAGGCAGTACATTGAACAGGCCCACCCGGAGCTCCTCGTCAACAGCTCGTCGTCCTCTCCTGATCACGAGTCTCATTATGAATGGGAGGATTTTATGGACGCTGAGGATTACTTGAATGATGAGGAGAAATTTAATGTGACTAATAGGTTTGTGTCTCTCTCGTGGCATATGTTGTGAATTGGAAGGTTTTATGAATTGGGTCGTCCTTCCATTATTTGATGGGTAATGGGTTGGTTGCCTTCTATGGACAAAGTTCGGCGTACTTATATATGGGTAGTTGTATCTGGTTTTGAGAATGTCACTTGTTTTTATTTAAATGTGATTGTTCAGTTACCATCCTGTTCACTAATTGTAGTGCTTCATTTATGATCTTTTGGCAAGATTTTGGTACTTGAATATATAATTCAGCCCGTAAGCACAAAGTTGATATTTGCATTTTGGTTTTGTAAGTCATTTGTGCTGCTGTATTTATGGCCACGTATGAATATTTGCAGTGGTGAATTACTCGTGCCTGCATTCATTAGGGGGAATTAATTTAAGGATAAGAATTGATGATAGTATGGAGTGGGTTTTCATGTTAGTGTATACGGCGGATGTGCTTGTTTGCGCACTAGGTTGGAGGTGATAGCTGCTATCTTTTTGTTATTGGCGGTAATAGATTTAGTGTGAATGATTATTCGCCTATGTGATTGTTAGTGTGCCCCCTTATGCTTAATTAAATATGGTAACTTGGAAAACTTATGGATCCATGGATCAAGCCAAATAACTTGATTGTATTTCACACATGATAATATTTTATTTACAAGATGTGCATATGATGCCAGGCTGTTGTTGCTTTTTCCAAAGATTGATGTTGACCCATCTGATGGTTATGTGAGTGAGCATGAGTTGACTGAGTGGCACTGGAACCAAGCCTTGAAGGAAGTTTTGCATAGGACTGAAAGAGAGATGGATATTCATGATAAAAATCATGATGGATTTGTTTCATTCACAGAGTATGAGCCACCCAGTTGGGCTCAGAGTTCAGGTCAATGTCGAAGCTCAATCATTATATTTATTTGCAGTTCATATTGTTTATATTTGAATAATCGGGTAACTTTGACAATATGAATTGATGCTATTCCTTTCATGCTTTGATTCTCTCATAAGACTTTCATTTTCAACCATAGAAAACTTCTGCTGACAATTCAAGAGAACGCTATTTAAGGAAGTAATATTGTGTGCTCTATTTGAGGGGAAATTAGAATCATAGATATTATATGCTTCTAAATAATCATGTGATTAGAAGCTAGTGCATTTATAACTTGGAGATCATACCTTTTAGAGTAAGTTTCACAACTGTATATGAAACAGTATATACTTTGTTGCTGGATATGCCAGAAAAGTAATTCTTTAAGTGAAAGAAAATTAGTCACTATTGAACATACCATGCTTTCAAGATTGTCAAAATGTCAAAAGTGATAATCTAGGTATATATGGGCCTCTGACAATATCTACTTGATAATCTGGGCAAGCTCTCTATCGTGTTTTTGGTCAATAAGGAGATTATTATAAGTTAGGAGTAAGACGGTGTATGTTTGGACCTCTCGAAACTCCGTGTATCAGTAGGACTTCTACTAAGATGTTGTTATTGTTGTTGTAAGGAGATTATTATAAGTGATGCAATGAAAAGGTTTTCTTGACCTTCTAGTCAAAATTCAAACCAGAAAAACTTGCCAGGACTTTTTATTTGATCTTGTATTAATGTGCAATTTACCAACGTTACATGTTGAAAGACCATTTTCTTTCTTTGTACTATTTTCCTTCATTTTAATATCCTCATCTTTTCTCCTGATACATGTTTTTATTGTGCAGCCGTGTAATATAATGTTTATGTATCAAAGAAGTGAACTTTGATGTTTAATCTGGTTGCTTTAACTGATTCTGTTTCTTTGAAACATAGATACAAATCCTTTGGGCCATGACATGGGCTGGTGGAAAGAAGAACATTTCAATGCATCAGATATTGATGGAGATGGCCTTTTGAATATAAAGGAGTTTAATGAGTGAGTTTTGATTTGATTACCAATTCATCATGCTCTATTTACCGGAGGGAACAGTTTGTTGTTTTGAATCTGTCGATCAACTATATCATGCTTATTGTACTGTATGTTGCTTTAGTTTTCTGCATCCGGCCGACACCAAGAACCCCAAGCTCCTTCAATGGCTGTGCAAGGAGGAAGTGAGGTACATATATTACTTTAGTCTTAGTTTGTGCTGTCTTTCTACCTTCATTGTTTGAATGACCTTTGGAAATCTGCTTTTGGCGGAAAAGGGTTAGCCCACAATTTGGAATTTTCCTAGTGAATATTCTACATCATCATGATTCAAAAAATGTTACGGATGAAATTTAAGTTGGAAAGAGAGGAAATTAAGAAGAGAAATAACAAGAATGCTATACTTATTTCTTGCTTGTAGTTTTATTGGGTTCGGTTATATTTTCTTTTTTTCCTTCCTCATATTTTTGCATTTTAATATGTATTCATTGAGCTGCTCAGATAACTGATTGCCAATTTCATTGTTCTCTTTAGGGAAAGGGATTCAGATAGAGATGGGAAGATTAACTTCAAAGAATTTTTTCATGGACTCTTTGACTTGGTTAAGAATTATGATGAGGAAAGCCATAATGCTTCTGTGTCTGATGGCCCAATGGAAGCCCCAGCTAAGGTGTTGTTTGATGAGATAGACAAAGATGGTGACGGGTACTTGTTAGAGCTTATAAATAATATTTGATCAATTTTTTATTGAGCTTACAATTTAGATAGACATTTGACTTGGCCTTGTGGCCTTGCCCTTTTCAGATACCTGGATGACACAGAATTGCTACCTATAATTGGAAAGCTTCATCCATCAGAGCGTTACTATGCAAAACAACAAGCAGATTACATTATATCACAGGTACACTTTTTACTGCAGAGTTATATTTAGATAAATAGAAGGTGTTACAATTGTAAATAACTGGATATGCATGTCAGGATAGAAAATATATGAGACAGATTTTCTCAAAGTCTAAACCATGATGAGGGCACTGCAAAGTGATGTATTCAATGTAAAAACCGCCATCAGATACCATTATGGTCGTTGCTCTTTGTTATAGAACACTGATTATGCAGGGCAGCATTGTCCTTCTGTAGCCAATGAAATCTTCTTCATAAATATGGATTTCTTGTGGATCTTCAAACTATCCTTGATTTGTAGTTCAGTCTTGCTAAGAAACTTGGTTTCGTTGTAACTTAGTGGTGTTGCACTAAACAGTATATGCATCTAAATAGTTATTGGGATTGGTGCATCTTTATGTTGCTCCATTCCCATTTTTATACCATATTATATCCTATGTGCTTATCATCAGCCCTGGTAGTAAAAGTTAAATTATGGTGACGTTAATTGGTTGCATGATTGCACAATCTTACTGTAAGGAGATGAGCAGTATAGCATGATGTTTAAATTGGTCGTCTGGCATGGTTCTTAATGATTGCCACTAAGCGTTAAGGTAAAATGAGGAATAACTTTCCCTTTATCGAAATCTCTATCCTTGTTTGAACCCGAGACCTGAAAGTTGAATTCCATGTTGTCTATAGTTGCATGTAATTAAGAAATAAGTGGCATTTGATCTGCATTGCACGATAATTAAACATCAATATTCTTTAAGTTGAAAATTTATTGTCAAACCTTCTCACCAACCATTGTTCTTTCTGAGCTGTCTCCGGGTGATACATTTTGTTGACCAGAATTTAACCTCTTTAACAGCTTAAAGTATTGTCTAAAATTGTTTGCAGGCAGACACAGATCAGGATGGACGTTTATCACTTTCAGAGATGATTGGGAATCCATACGTATTTTATAGTGCAGTTTTTAGTGAAGAGGACGACGAAGATGACTATGGCTTCCACGATGAGTTCCGCTGATTTCAACAAGGTAATGGCAATCGTACCTTCTTATTCTATTTGCAACGTACATACTTGTGGAACCAACAAGTTTGCTAACAGAATTAACGGTGAGGGCAACATATGATGTTTGGTTTGCTATTTGTAGTTGTTATGACACTGGACAATACTTGGGACGAATTTTTTGACCACAATGTTCTCCATATTTGCAGAGCAGGATACAGAGGGAAGAACTGCAGCAGGATTCAAATTATTTTGAGCTAAGAATTGAAATCATTTTGTACAATTGTTTTAGGGATTGTGTTCTTACAAGTGTTGTTGAGGATTATGCTTGCTCCAAAAGGATTGGAACAGCAGGTTGCTGTTGTCTGGCTATTCATTTGTATTATACCAAACATGGTTCAACTTCAATCATGCAACCCCAAATCAAAATTCATACACTCACGATTGCAGCTGATCAAAAAAGCCCATTCTGTAGCTTAAATGAAAAATCCGCATAAAGAGGTAGATCTCAATTGCACAAACAAATAGTCAAAAATACACATCTGCTCGCTTAACATTAAAATTACTAATGTGGTAGTGATGATGTGTTGTTCTAACGGAAATTTCAAATTGTAATGATTACTGAGGGTTAGGAATTATTGTTCCTACAGATAGGCCCGCCGAAGTCAAACAGTTGATTAATCCGATCAGATCTTTTTTTTTTTTTGGGTTGATCGGCAAAGTCCTAAATTACAAACTGATTAGCGAAAATAAATGACACCAACAAGATCATGGAAGAGCCAAGAGGTGACACAATCAGGCGGTTCTAATAGATAATACACTCCCGGATCAAAAGTGTAGGCATGGTGAGAAAGGCAATCAGCCACGAAATTTCCTTCCCCGACAAATGTGCGATAGATAGCGATATTATAACAACAATAGTACCCAACAGCCTAAAGTCAAAAGATCAAGCTTGAGTTTAC
Source organism: Erythroxylum roigii (assembly GCA_027576455.1). Taxonomy (NCBI): domain Eukaryota; kingdom Viridiplantae; phylum Streptophyta; class Magnoliopsida; order Malpighiales; family Erythroxylaceae; genus Erythroxylum; species Erythroxylum roigii. The sequence continues at coordinate 5,829,840 of JANZXV010000003.1, forward strand.
CGAGAATTTAGCTGCTCGGACATCCTAACCGAAGTTCAACAACTATTATATAAAGATGGTGTTATTTTCTATTTCTTAATTAAATAAAAAGATTAGATTGGATCGAATGAGTTGGGTTTGTACTCGGGCCAACTGCTTCAGGCTCAAGTCCAGCTGTCTCGGACCCTATCCAGCCTTGAGCCGGCCTGGGACTACCCGTTACCATCATAGTTGAAATATACTTATGCGTTTGTAAGGTAAATTCAGAACGTCAATTTTAAGAGCAGTCTTTCCAATATCGTTCTCCAATCTCCACAATTTTACGTGAGGTGATTATCTGTATCAGTTTTGCTGTTTCATCCCTATTCCAATCCATCTCATTTACACATTTATATGTATCAATTCAGCTGTTTCAATCATGTTCTAATCCATATCATCTATACATTTATGTGTATCAATTTTCCTGTTACAACCCTGTTCCAATCCATCTAGATTTCATTTGCAATTCCACGACCCCTTCCATTTTTTCTAAAAATCATTGTCTTAGTGTCAAAATCATTGTTTTCTCGGTGACGGCATAAAGCGATATTTGCGGTTCTTGTTCTTCGGCTTCCGATTCCTCCGTGTCTCCTTAGGTCGACTCTTCCACTCTTATCTAACCAAAATGGACGTTTGCAATGGTGTCCTCTATTGTAAACTTCATCTCAATTGAAACATAATCTTCCTGCGCGGCGGTCATCCATCTCAACACGAGTGAAAATAAGGGAATCCAACCAACACGCACGGTTTCAATCCGGCATCCTTTCCCATAGCAAGTTCTCAGATAGATATAATCCAACCTCAGATTGACTAATGATTCATCTTACAAACAAATGGATTACAATCATGTATGGTGTCCGGTGCTAGGGAATGTGTCTGTATGAAACATTTCATTTATGGCTGACAATATTTTTTTCTGCTCTCTGTATTCAACATCAGTATTGGGAATGAAGCAATTTTTACGAGCTGTTTACAACAAAGACTATGGTCAATATTTAGATAAAAAGACAAATGTAAAGTGGTCAAACTTGGCTGCTAAAATGGTTTCAATCAAGAGTTCCTGCAACAAGTAAGAACGCAGTCTTCCAGAAACTGTGTGAGCTGGGTAGTATACAGTTTTGGGTCGTTTCTAAAATGATCTACATGAGGCGTGGACACGAAATTGCAAGCCCTGACCTCAAGTCCAGCTTTCCGCTGTTCCTCTATGAATGATTCAACGGATCCAGCAGGAATGACTCTATCTGCAGAGCTATAAATATACAGTTGCGGACATCTTGGTTGTCTTGATGTTAACACATTTAGCACATCAGAAAGCCTCCTGCAATGAGTTAAGATTAATCTTGAGATAAGATCCACAATAGCAGATCTCAATAGCACCATGAAAGATAGTAATGAAATGAAGGATTTAGAATGTCTGGTTATGAAGTTGACGTTTCAGTGAGAGTGTCATACCTATTTACAGAAGGAAGATTTAAAACAACCCCAAAGAACATCTTAAGAATGAATAATAAAGCTGCTTCAGTTACTGCAGGTTTAGGTTCAACCGTTGTTCTAAGACCAAGTGATGGTTCTGCATTGGATTGATCTGACTTTGAATGCATCTTTGTGGCAACACTGCTCTTTTTCAGAAAAGCAGCGCTGAAACCTGAAGCCCAGACCTGAAATGAAACCAAGGTCCATAAGAACTCAAAAGCCTGAACAAAGTAGAAAACGAGAACAAGGAGTACACCTACTCAAATAAAATTGATAAAAGCAAAAATATTATCAAAGTTAACAAGCAATGGATAGCCATTAATAGCATCTTAAGTGCAAAACGAAAGTAAGACCAAAAAAGATACGCGCATTTCATGGTGCCTGAGTACATGTAAGATGCCACTGGCAATGCCTGGGTGGCATCAGAATATATTCATCTAATAGAGAACTGCTTAACCATTCTGAACAGTTAAAGATTATGTGGTTACCTGAGGGTCGGGAATAGCAACAGGTGCAGAATCCACAATGCAACCCCCGATCCTTCCGAACAAAGAAGGATCCTGCTTCTGCAGCTTCTCCAGTATAACTCCATATCTGTGATTATCACAATCAAAACAACACAACAAGCTTAAAACAGTTATACGAAGAATAGATAAAAGCAGCCTGGTATTGAGCGTGATAATATTATTTGAGCACCAGGAATAGATATACTAGAGACGTAGATAGGACAAGGAATTTACGTTAACCAGCCGGTGTTGCTGAAAGTGTGGAAAACCAATTTATTTTGATGCTCTTCTTCCAACCAATTAGCCAGATGTTCCACAAGCAATTCTATGTCCCGTTCGACTTTCCCACCAACTTGGTAACTAAGAATCTCAGCCATTGGAAAAGTGAAGGTAATGGCATGAAACCCTCTTGATGTATACCACTCAGCATATTTCTTTAGATGTTTCTGCTCCGATCCTAGCCATCCTAGTAAAACCACTACAGTCCTAGACTTTTCTGACGAACAATTAGAAGCGCCAGTGATGTCAAGAGCATTTGGTTCAGGCAAATGCCTTATGTACAATACATCTGGTGAAGAGGTCGTGACATTATGCTTAAATCTCATAGGTTTTGGTCCTTTGGCCAATTCTGCAGACTGATACAAATTTATTAGAAGGGGAGAATAAGCAACAGAACAACCTAAAGGAATTGTACCAAAAGAGGGGTTTCTTATATTAAATGGGAAGTTGAAATTAGGAACGGGTACACTAACTCTAGCAACGAGGGACAAGTTTGCCAGCATAGAAACGGATATGTAAGAAACCCGTGAAAAGTTTGGTTCTTGAACCGAATTAGACAATGAGGAATGTGAATGTCCGGAGGTGGAACAACCGTCCAACAATTGAAGAGACCAGCGTTTATCAGAAAAGTCAGTAGAAAGTGAAGCCACGGTAACAATGGCAGCAGCAACTACAGGTCGTTGAAGGATTCCGGAAAGGGAACCCATGATGGAGGCGCAAGAAGGCATCTATCATAAGAGTATAAAATACAAGGGAATTCGGCGACAACCCAGATGGCCAAAAATTGAAAGAAAAAGTCACCTTCAGCGAAGGTAAAAACAAGTTTCAAAATACGACCAATTCATATGAATGAAGAGCATGAAATTGGGTTGGCTTTTGTTTCTCCCAATATAGAAAGGAAAAAAATCCTGAGACAATACGAAGCCCACGATCACGATGAAAAGACACAAACAGGTTGCATTGGATATCAGTGAGTGTTCAGCGTTTAGTTTCGTAAGAAAGTCGGGCCGTCAAACTTCCCAAAATTTGACAGCCCGACCAATAACTGACCAGGAGGAGAGTTCTTCCTTCAGGCGTCAACTCAACTGTACTTTTAAACCAACTGCATAACTGCGAACAACCACAACAACCAACAAATCCATGTCAGGTTGTGAAAAGTTTTGGCCATTTTCTTTCACTACGACCATTAAGAAACAGAGGAAAGAAAGGAATAAAAAAAGAGGACACGGAGCTGTATACATTTGAGTTTACAAACCAAAACTGAAATAAAGGAGCAATCAAATTTTAAATTTTTTTCTAAAATCTTGCTTTTGTTTCTAGAGTAACTTTGGTGACGGTGACTGATTGGCACAGTTTTCGTTTTCCGACATTCTCGGAGCCCCACACTTTTGACCTGGCGTCATGTAAAGTAATGAACAGTGAGACTGATTTGCCCCCGAGGTCTGTGGTTATAATAGCAGAGAAATTGGAGCAGCAAGCTTGAGCCTAGAGAGGGTAGAATCGGGAAACTCCATTAACAGAAGACAATCACGCGATAATTGAAAGCCTTAGCTTACAGGGTTCAATATCAGTCAACCCGGATCAATCGACTCAGTTTTCGTTCAATTTCAAAACTTGTTAGGGTTCAGTAATGAAGTCGAATTTCTTGGAATTGGGAACAACATTGAATGAGAATGGGAGTCCCGAAATTGAGGATGTTGTGAACTGAAGAGGCGATGATACCAGCAAGAAATCAGGAATTACAACCATGGAATCAAGAGATAACGTAGACGAAAAAGAAGGAGAGAACTGACCAAAAGAGTAGAATCGGAACGTAAAATGCAGATTGTACCGCGAACCGTTTCTTCTTTCTTCTTCTGCTCTTCTTGCTTCGGTTACTTTTCAAATTAGATAGATGAAGAAAAAGTTATGTATACAGGGAAGGGAGGGTAAATAAGTAAATATGTATATGAGATTCCTTTTTTATAAAAAGAAGCTAAACTGAAATTATACAACTAGCTGAAGGAACAGATTCTTAAAAAATCCTCTAATAGGATTATATGGCACCCTACAGGTGTAGTGTTAAAGTAAGTGACGCCAACATCAAAATGATCTGTATATTTAGTAAGCCAATTGACACATTTATTGCTCTTTCGATATATGTGGTGATGATATATACAGATAAAATTTAATAGAATATGATAGAAACATCGTAACCAAACAGAAGATCTGATTCTTAATTAGGGGCTTAAAGAAACACCGTAACCGAACAGAAGATCGGATTCCGAATTAGGGGCTTAACTCCACCTTCAAAGCATTTAAGAGAAGAGAGACACTTGAGATGTTATATTATATTCTTATTCTTAAATTGACACAATTCTAAAGACTCATTGTTCCAGTTGTGCATTAGATTCTTATTCTAAAATTGAAACAATTTAATATGCTAAGTATTCAAGCCACGTCTTAGATTCTTATTCATAAATTGACACATTTTAATATACTCATTAAAGTTAAGTAACGTTTACATTTTTTTTTTTTGAAACCAAACGAATTCATAAAACTAAAATAAAGCATCAAACTAGAAGAAGCAAAACTAACCCCAAAGCCAATAGGCTTTACCCTATAACACCCAAACCTAGAGCCTCTTCTGATTCGATAACAATCGATGGACATTTAAGAGCAAGAACTGAAATAATACTGCAAGGGATAAAAATCCACTCAAATCGGTATGCATAAGATAAAGCCACCCTAGCTAACATATGAGCAGCCTTATTAGCATTTCGAGAAGTCCAATGGAAGGACAAAACCTGGAAATCGTTTTTTAAAGAAAGACAATCAGCCAACACAGTACCAACCTCTAGCAAATTGCTCTTATAAGAGTTGTCATTATATTTAGAATTTGTTTTTACATTTAGAATTTGTCATTATAAGAGTTGAATATTTATAAAAATAATTATCATTTATTTTCATTAAGAATAATTTCAAAGTTTAGACTTCATAAAATTAAAGAGGACTTTCTATCATTTTTTTTCTTTTTGGGGGAGAAATGGATTAATTAATTTAGAGCTATTATCTTATTTTTAAAAATATTTATTGTGGTAGAATTAGACAAAGATTTTATCTAATTTGATGAGATTTTGACCACTACGGAACCAGTTTGACTAGTTTTACAATATAAACTTTGAACTAGTTAAATTTTTTATTCGATTTTTTATTTTTCGGTTTGATTTAATTTACTAATCTTTGTTTTTAAAACTCGATCAATTTATGAATTAATCTGTCAATTTTTATAAATTAATCGATTTTTATAAATTAAAATAAATTGATTAATTTTTATTTATTAAACTATTTTTTAATTAAACTTTAAATTTTTTGACAAATAAGAATAATCTTCTTTAATCATTTTTTAATTCTTTAATTTTATTTAATCTTTAATTAATTTTATAACAATATAATATCGGTTAAATCTTTTAAACCTTAAATTTCTTATCTTATTGGTTTAATTTTGGTTCGATTTTGAATTACTTCCCCAAGTTTAGGAGAATAGTATTGGTCGTGAATAATAATACCCATTTTTTCTTCATTTAAATGAAAAGGAGCTATTGGGAAGAGAATTCCCTCCACTAGAAGATGATACTTTTGGACTTTTACTTTCCCCCGTTTGAAGGGAAACTTGAATCTGTGAGATTGTTTTCTTGAGTTATAGGCTTTCATTGCTTTTAGGAAAATGACAAAAAAAAAAACATAAAGTTCTTTATGCTTTCTAGGACAAGAAAAGGAAAAAAGTTAGTGGGAAAGAAGATAGGAAGGTAGGAATTATGTGAATGTTTCTAGTTTAAGCTGCCTTGATCTATTATAACTGAAAACTATTATGGCAAAGTTTTAACTTAGTTGATGACTCCTGAGACTATTTTTCAATGTTAAAGACAAATTTTAATACACAAGGTTTTATGCTTTGCGAAAGTTAAAAGAGGGTCTTCAATTATATACATCTACTCTTTGTGTTTTATAAATAGCTTGTTTTTTGAATTTGTGACCTTTTGATCACAAATAAGTAATTTTATAAATTGCTTAGGGTCTGTTTAGTTGGATGTCAATTAATGGAATGTAATAAAATGATACGAAATGAAATGATTTATAATGGAATGAAATGTAATATAGTGAAAAGTTATTTGGAGGGATGAAATAGTTCATAATGTAATGTAGTGAAATATTGTGTGGAAGATGGATGTAAGGAATGTAACGTATAATAAATGACTATTATATCCTTGATATTCAAATGATTGTTACTAGAAGTTTTTAATTCTATGATTTTAAAACAGAAATCATGTCTAATTAAAAAGTTACGGTTCAAGTCACAACCGTGACAAATAATTTTTTTATATTTTCTATTTTAAAATAATAAACGTTTTATTAAGTTATTATTAATTATATACAATTTATTATTCATTATATAAAATTATTATTATTAATTATTTAATAAATTTTATTTTATTCTATTATATGTGATTTATATTTAAAAATAATTTATTTATATAGAAATATATACAAACAATTAAAGAATAAATTTTTATATTTTTTTGCTATTTTTCTTAAATAAAAATTT
>JANZXV010000003.1:5908239-5920970 GCA_027576455.1 Erythroxylum roigii
TGATTGATAATAAAATTTGAAATAAAGCAAATTTGCATATTCGATGCAGACTATTTTTTTGTATAGGATTAAAAAATAGTTAAAGTTTTATTGCGCTCTCTACTGTTCATCTTCGTCTTTGAGTGTTTACTGGTTTTTACGTTTCTTTTGTGGGTCCATGGCCTCCCTTGTGCATGAAGGCCAACTTCCAAAGAAGGTTCGAGTTCGGGCGCGTGACGAGGATCCTCCACCGGATCCCAAACCTTCTTATAGTGCAGTATTAGGTAACTCCTCGAGGGAAGTGGCACCTGTGTCCCATGCTTGGCCGGTGGAAGAACTGATTGAACCGGTAGACGGCGACATTACTCAGCTGATGGGGGAGGCAGGGAAGGGTGTCCTGCTCTCTCAACCGTTCAAGGAGAAGCTGGATCAACAGTGGGATAACTCGGTTGTCATTAAACTCCTGGGACGTCGGATTGGTTACAAGGTGCTCTGCACCCGTTTGGCTTTGCTTTGGCGTCCGACAGGTCCCACGAAGATTATAGACTTGGACTACGATTATTATCTAGTGAAACTCATCAATCATTCCGACTTCCTTCATGCTTTAACTAATGGTCCCTGGGTCATCTTCGGCCATGCATTGTCTGTTCAGCGATGGACGCCCAACTTTCGTCCCTCCCGAGTAAAGGTCACCAGAGCCGTTACCTGGGTTAGATTCTCGGAGTTGTCTATCGCTCGTTATCATCCGTTGATCCTTTCTGCGTTGGGCAACCAAGTGGGACAGACGGTCCGCATTGATGAAACGACCATGCTAACCCAGCGAGGTCGGTTTGCCCGTGTAGCCGTCGATATAGATCTAACCGTCCCCTTAATCTCATCGGTGGAGCTTGATGGCGAGCTGGTGAGGGTGGTTTATGAAGGTCTTCCGACAGTGTGTTTCTCATATGGGATGGTGGGACATGAGTCCACCAAATGCCCTTTGGTTCCGTCCGTTGCTCCCTCCCCCATGTCGGCGACTCAGAGACAGGACCCAATTTTCACCGCTCAACATGACTCGGTGGGGCCAGCCGTAGAGGTGCAATAGGCGACTGGGGACAAAGGGTACGGGCCTTGGATGGTGGTGCAACGCCGCTCCCCTCATGCCTCCGTTCACCGTCCACAGCAACGTTAGCCTAGCAAGCAACCGTTGGCTTCTCCAGGGGGTGGCTCTAGGTTTACAGCTCTGACAGACCTTGGGACAGGCACCCAGGCCACTGCTTCTGAGGGGACTACCACAGTACTGAACGAGTTGACAGGGACAGAGGCTCGTTGGCATCTTACTGATTTAGTTACTATGGGATTTTCTAATGGGCCCCATGGAGCCTCCACTTCTCAGCAAGGCACACGTCGTTCACGGGCGTCTGCCAAAGGAAAAGCAAAGGTTACTACTTCCTCAATAATTTCCCCTAGTCCGGCGACCGCCAAGGGTCAAGCTAAGGTTCCTGCCTCCTCCGAGATTACCCACAGTCCGGCAACAGCCAGTCGTCCTCAGGTAGGTGAGGTCAGCCACACCGAGGTAACTCTAATCCCATCTGGCCCTGATTCACATATTGCTGTTACTTTTGATTCGCACTCTGAAATGATTTGTGATACTAATTTACTCCCTCCTAGGGATTGCGAAATTCCTGACCATTGCCTTATGAAGGAAGTTCCTTCTACTGCTGGGGCCGGAGGTGAGTCGGGGCTCGATGTATTGCCGCCGACTGAGCCTCCCGATGGCTTTACGGGACACTTACCTCCTGTTATGTCGGAGGTGCTTGCGATGGAGATTCTGGAGAGTGCCGGCTCGGGCACACTCTCGGATACTGTTCCCGTTCAATCGGATGTGTTGCCTCCCGAGCATTTGCCATGTTCTTGTTGTCAGTCCTCTTATGGAATTGTCAAGGCATGGACGGGCCGCCTATCCAGGCCATACTACGTAATTATTTACGTATGTATCACCTGGGTATTCTGGTTTTGTTTGAACCTCGCATTAGCGGGCCCAGGGCTAACACTGTGATTAGGAAGTTAGGTTTTGATTACTCGTTCCGTGTTGAGGTTGCTGGTTTTTCCGGGGGTATCTGGCTTCTTTGGAAAGCAGGCATTGAGGTCTCGGTTATTGCGCATCGTCAATTCATCCACACGAAGGTCCGAATTGATAATCTTTCCTTTGCGTTTACTCCAATTTATGCCAGTCCCCAACCGACCAATCAGAAAGTCCTTTGGAGTCTGCTAGGATGGATCAGTTCTACTATTTCGGAACCTTGGCTGGTGGGGGGCGACTTCAATGCTAAACTGGAGGCTTCTGACAAACAAGGGGGTGCCTCGCACACTCGCATTGTTAATCCTCGGTTCAGGGATTAGGTGCATCTCTGTGGCCTTCTTGATTTGGGTTTTAGGGGATCTAAGTTCACGTGGCGTCGTGGTTTAACTCAAGCTCGTCTGGACAGTCTTTTTGGCTCGCCTTCTTGGCTTCAAGCCTTTCCTCTCGCGGTTAACCACCACCTTCCCTTCTTGGGATCCGATCATCGTCCCTTGTTGGTTCGCCTATCACCCTCCTCTTCTCTGGCTGCTCCTTCCTCGGGGTTTCATTTTCAAAATGCGTGGCTTACTCATCCGGGCTTCAACGACGTGGTGGCTGAGCATTGGTTGCCGGCGGAGGACTCCTTTAGCAACTCTCTCCGGAGCTTCGCTCGCCACCTCTCGTGTTGGAATCACGAGGTGTTTGGTCATATTTTCCAGCGAAAGAAACGTCTTATTGCTCGTTTGGAGGGCATCCAGCGAGCGATGCAGACGGACACGTCGGAGGCGCTGTTGGATTTAGAACAACGTTTGAGCAACGACCTGTTACAAGTGTTAAGTGAGGAAGAAATCTTCTGGCATCAACGAGCCAAATGCGATTGGATTTCTAAGGGTGACCGGAATACCAAATTCTACCATACCGTCACTCTTACTAAACAGAAGAAGTTACACCTTGATTGTTTCTTGGATACCACTGGGACGCTTGTGTCGGGTCCTGCCACTCTCCGCGCTCTTGCGCGGAATTTGTTTCTCCAGCTTTACACCTCTGCCACCACTGCGTGCCCGCCTCTTCCCTCTCCTGGTGATTTTCCTCCTCTTTCCCAATCCCAGCTTCAAGACCTTGACCAACCTATCACTGCTACTGAAGTCCAGCAGACGGTTTTTTCCCTCAACCCTAATAAAGTTGTGGGTGTGGACGGTTTCAATGTTCTTTTTTTTCCAAAACCAATGGGCGCAGGTTGGCCCAACGGTGGTCAACTTGATTCAAGGCATTTTTACCCGGGAACACTGGGATAGGGATTTAAACCAAACTATCTTGGTTTTAATTCCTAAAATACATACTCCTCGTAGCATCACCCAATTTCAGCCCATTAGCCTCTGTAATGTGATGTATAAAGTGATTGCTAAACTCATTGTTAATAGGCTTAAACCTCACATGGCTTCGCTCGTCAAGGAGACTCAATGTAGTTTTATTCCTGGTCGCCAGATCAAGGATAACATTATCATTGCTCAAGAAGTTATCCATTCGATGCGGAAGAAAACCGGTCTTAAGGGCTATCTTGCATTGAAGGTTGACCTTGAGAAGGCCTACGACAAGATTCGCTGGGATTTCATCCAACATACTTTAACCGAAATTGGGATCCCTTTAAATCTCATCCGGGTCATTATGAAGTGTGTGACAACAGTGTCTTTCCAGGTCGCTTGGCAGGGTACTCTGTCTGCCCCGTTTACTCCTTCCCGCGGTATTCGTCAGGGCGACCCCCTTTCACCTTATCTCTTTGTGCTTTGCATGGAGCAGTTAGGGCACCTCATTTCCCGGGCGGTTACTCGTGGACAGTGGAAACTGGTCCGGTTGGGTCTTTCGGGTCCTCCGATCTCTCATCTTTTTTTCGCCGATGACTTGGTCCTTTTTGGGGAAGCCACGCCAGCGCAGATACAAATAATTAATACGATTTTAGACACCTTTTGTCAGGCTTCTGGGCAATGTATTAACTTCACGAAAACCAGGGTTTTTTTCTCAAAGAATGTCCTGACCCGTACAGCGCGGCATCTGAGCCGAGCTCTTCAGGTTACGCAAACTCACAATCTTGGGAGATATTTGGGCGTCCCCTTGTTACATGGGCGTATCAACCGCAATACTTACCAGTATATTTTGGATAACGCCCAGCAGAAGTTATCTGGGTGGAAAGCTCAGATGCTATCTTTGGCCGGCCGGGTTACCCTAACTCAATCTGTCATTGCTTCTCTTCCCATTTTTACCATGCAAACGGTTCGTCTCCCTTGTCAACTGTGTGACGATTTCGAAAAAATTATGCGGAATTTTATCTGGGGATCGCAGGAAGGTCACAAGAAAATCCATCTGGTGAATTGGGAGGAAGTTTGCAAACCCAAGAAGGCGGGGGGGCTTGGTCTTAAGCGGATTTGATCGATGAATGATGCTCTCCTCATGAAACTTGGCTGGGATTTTCTTACTAACTCCCAGGCTCTTTGGGTTCAGGTTCTACGGGCCAAATACCGGGTGGACATGGCGCACATCCCTCACTCCTTAGCAAGATCTGGTGCTTCGAGTACTTGGCGAGGGATTGCGGCCGTTTGGCCATTCCTTCGTCAAGGAGTCCAATGGCAAGTTGGTAATGGGCGTCGCATTCTTTTCTGGCTGGATAACTGGTTAACTGATTGGGGCCCCCTTTATTTACTGACTCAGACAGACCTGCCTGAGCATCTTCTGTACGCTTCCCTTCATGATTTTCTTGACGACAATGGCCGCTGGAATTGGCGGGTTTTTCAAAATTATCTCCCCGCTTCGGTTTGCATGACTATTGCGTCGACTACTTTTTGTACTGGAAAGGACGATCGGTTATGCTGGGGTCAGACTTCGAATGGGCGTTTTACTGTGGCGTCGGCTTACGATATGATCACGCCTTTCAATACTGCTGATGTCCATGGGCATTGGGAAGCCGTTTGGAAGTGGGCGGGACCGCAACGCATCCGATCTTTTCTCTGGCTGGTGTCTAAGCGGAAGCTGCTTACTAATAGCGAACGAGTGACCCGTCATTTGACCACGGAGGCGGGCTGTACGTCCTGTGGCCGGGAGGAAACGACCCTTCATGTTCTTCGGGATTGTCCTCGGGTCCAGTCCTTCTGGCACCAATTTCCCGGTTCCTTGGTTGGAGGGGATTTTTTTCGTCAGGAGGAAGGCTCATGGCTCCATTTTAATCTTCATAACACTGTGCCCGTCCATCAGGCCACCTGGGCTACTATTTTTGGGGTTGCATGTTGGTTTTTGTGGCAATGGCGAAATAACAGCATTTTTGAGCCAGGTTTTAATTGGCCCATTCATGGTTTTACTATTGTTATGGCTTACACCAAATCGATCCTTCGTGCCAGTGCACTGGAAACTCAACTATTTCCATCGCAGGGACTGCCTTTGGGCTCATTAATTGAGTGGCATCCTACTCTCGATGGTTGGGTCAAGTTAAATACGGATGGGGCCGTACAATTGGGCTCTAATATTGCTTCAGCGAATTGGCGTTGGCACTCCTCTCCTGGCGAAACTCACTGGCGTGTATTCTGGGTTGCTGCTGGCTTGGAAGTGGGGCTATCGACGTGTGCTTCTGGAAGTTGACTCCCTCGAGGTCATTAATCTTCTTTCGTCTTCCCTTTTTAATCTGACTGAGTTTTCTTTTTTGGTGTCAGGTATTCGGGACTTGCTTCGTCGTGCTTGGGACGTCCATTTGGACCATACACATCGTGAGGGGAACCACTGTGCGGATCTTTTGGCTTATTTAGCCTCGGTCGCTGCGCCGGGTCTACATTTTCTGCGGGAGCCTCCCTGGAGCCTTTTGGATGCACTCACCAGGGACGCGCAAGAAACCCTTTACCATAGATTCCTTCGTAGGAGATCCGCTTATTGGAGCTAGTCTCCTTGTTTTATTTCCCATGTAAAAAAAAAAAGAAAGACATTATGAGGAAATTCCCCATCCCTTAGTAAGTAGTAACCCTCCTAAAGGGCATTACTGAAACATTCGAGACCACACAGTAATCCCCAAATCACACCACGAGACCAGACAGTGTGAATGCAAGAGCAAGGTGACATTATCCAGTGCCAAGGAATATTTGGGAATGACATGCAGAGAGACGCAACAACAGTGCCCCATGTGTTTTGCATAAAAGTGATGAATCTTACAATGAGTAGTGTCTCAATTATTGAAGTGACTTTAGGTAACGTAGCATACCCTCTAAGAATTTGAAACTTTCTTAGTTAAAATCATAACATGTTATTTGAAAAATTAAAGTTATCATGAAAGGAATATGTCTAAAACAGATATGGGATAAGGAGCTTTTTGACTATGCTACGTAGCTAACAAGTTTTGGAGATGGCTCAAAAGCTGCAAACGGTCCCCAGTTCTGGTCTTGAAAAGTTTATTTTAAGATTAAAGATGCGTTGCAATGACAAGACCCTTTCTTTCATTATTACTCTTTATATATATATACACATATATGTTTGCTTGCATCCTATATGAGAATTGGTTAAGTTTGGTCATAAAGAATCACATTTATGTGTACATAGCAGCAAGAGAGTGGTTAGGCTGTTGGTGTGGTGTCCTGTTTTGATATTAGTTCTGGACAGGGACTGGGTGGTGTGGTGGGCAAATGTTTTCCAAAGCATGGGCAAGGTCACCTGGGTATGCATGCATAGGTAAAGCTTGGCCCTCAAGAATTTTGGAAACATTTTGTAGGGAAATTGCAGAGACTTGGCTTGGTCCACATGTATAAAAGCTTGTTCAGATTCAGATCAAGTGACTTTTAACCAAATCTTCACTGAATTTCAAAGTCTTATCTTGTTATTTTGAATGAGTTCTTTCACTTACTAGAACTAGTTTTATGGAGAAGTCTGGATTTAGGTTTAAGCTTAACATCATAAGAATTTGAACCCAGAAATTTCAAGTTCTTGGAAAGACTCCTCTTGAACTACTCCTTAAGAAGTTTATGTATATACTTTCTAGCGATTAAAACCAATGGTAAAATGGTAAGCATGAAGTTTTAGCAGACAATTCACAAATGCTGCAAGGTGAGCGACCTAACCTAGTTTTGCAAAAGGAATTGACTAAAGAGAAGGAGCAAACAAGTAATAAGGCAAGCCATCTATTTTCCTGACGCACAGAACAAAACACGAACATAGGCTACATAGGTTGGCTGTTCTTGCTTCTGATCTCTAAATGTCTTCTTTGTTTGGATTACTCAATGGCATCATGTGCTAGAAGGAGACATACACTACAATGACATCTGGTCAGCGGACGTGCAGTTGTGCCAATTGATTAGTGGGTAATAAGTAGCATATACGACAAACAAAACTAACACATTAATACAAGCCAATACAAGCTGGTCTCCTAAAGCAATCCCAAGTTCTCTGGAATAAAGCAGGTCTTAGTGACCTACATACATGGAGGTGGGGGAATAAACCTGATCTCAACCAAAAACAAGATGATGATCATGTATACATTCTGGTATGCCAACTTTCTTTGACTATTGTGATTAGCCAATGTGGGAATTACACATCTAACAATTACCTGAACGTGGACGTGTAAGTAAATATGGGACCTGAGAAATTTCTAAGATACCAAGCAAAACCCATGGGTCAGGAAGGGCTATTTTAGTTTGCTAACCTTTTGTATTAAATGGTTTCGAATTAGCTTCAACTGGTTGGACAGGAATTTTGTGTTGACGGTCCATGCTGAATGGAGGTAGGTAGCCCAAGATGGGAACTGACAAAGGGAAGAACCAATGTCTTGCAGGCACACCTTAAGTCATTTGATGTTAGGATCTAATCATTCTGATGGGTTTTCTGATAAAACTGCCTAGGGAAGTGATCACATTGACAAACCAACCTCTGAAGTTTATCACGATAACTACCCATTACTTGTGCCAAGTGCTTTAAGCGAGCACAAGGCCAGTGCACAAGTGGATGATACAATTCAATCAAAATATGGCATTGAACTCTAGAAGTTACAAATGTCTTCAGTGAATTTCCTAATCATGGATGAGACCGGCAAGTATGACAAAACAACCTACAAGATACCATTGAATCTTCACTTCACAAATGGAACACCCGAGGGAGTTCGTCCAGCATATTCCTCGTATTGTGAACCAAAAAATTGCTTCAAGAAGTACTCTTCATAAGGTATCCTTTCTGCGAAAAAGTGCCAGACAACGACTGCAAACGCAACAGTTGATATGGGATTACACAACATTATCTGAGTGCCGACTGACCATATCAGGAAACCACAGTATCCTGGATGACGAACGAAGTGGTAGATGCCATGAGTAACCAGCTTGTGATGTTCCTCGTGATGAATCTTGATGAGATGTGTGAAAGCTCGTCCAGCTGTTATAATTGCCATTTTCCTAATGATTTCCCCAATTAAGACCATTGCGAGACCCGTATTACTTATCCACCAATATTCCTTCAAAGCAGGAAATAAAGCAATTTCAATAACATACTCCAGTAATGAAAAGGCCATCGCCAGGAGATAGCTTTTGCTGATCAGAAGAGACTTTAGGGTAACACTCGATCTGCCATGTACCATAACTGCTAGAACATATTCAGAAATATGAAAGAAGGCAATTGCCAAAAACATTTCTGCCAACTGTCTGCACGCTGTGTAACTGAAGACTTCTGTCATTTTTTCCAAAGTAAGTCGGTTAATTTTTGCCTTGATATAATAATAGAGATCAACAGTAGCATGCAATCTGAATAAATCAACAGTATTGTGCAATCCTGGGGGTAGCTTCAGACCTGAAAAAGACGCAAACGTGAACATGGTCATTTCACCTTTCATATCATCCAAAAGGTGCTTCAAGAATTGCATCTTCTACAAAGCAAGGAAACAGAAGTATGATTTAGGAATTTTCTATACACTTTCAAGAGATTTTACAGAAATATTCTTTTACTACACAGCAAAAGCAAGATAGAAAAGCCACGGACAATCACTTTTCTGCTTTTGGAAGACTAGAGCAAATACATTTGCAGTATTGTCCAACTCATCCCTCATCAAATGATAAGGGATTTTTTTTTTTTTTAAATTGCCTTGGAATGGAGAAATAACAATGGTGTTACCAAGAGTAAGCACTTTTAGAAATGACGCAACCATCTTCATATAACTAATAATCAGCAGAGCTAGAAGACTAAAGGCGAAGAAAACATGAGTCCAACAGAAAATTTGTAAAATTTACGGAGATTGAAAATTTTGTAAATTTATGCACACAAGAATTGAATAAACGAGATAAAAAAATCCCAACCATACAAACAGGCCCATCAAAATCTGAAATCCTCTTTTGTCTATTGGACCTAAAGAGATGGAAAGGCAAAGATGAGAGATAAATTACATTCATCAATTCTTCAAAGCTCGCTCTAACCTACCTCTATTTATCCCTTTACCATCCACCTCTCCATGTATAATGGTGTGTTTGTGTCTGTCAAATAATCAATCTTAACCTTTGAAATTTATTCAAAATTTTCAGTTTGTTGCCCACTAATCAACCTTTAAAATGAAACAAGGGAGGACAACATATATAAAAAGCCAATGCATTAATCAAAAAACATATATGATTGTGCAAATACAACAAATTAGCAGGTGCAAATAGTACCAAGGATTCATGTGCTGAAAATCTGTATAATTTAGCAGTACTCTCAACCACTGTGGCTATCAGTATCCACACAGTATTTGAGAAACCCTGTCAGTTGCAAGCACCTACGTTATGTAGATCTGAACTCAAGCTTCAATCCAACTATGTCCTAGGTCTTTTCTCAGTACCCCCTTCCCCATTCCCTTCCTCACCTTTGCTGCATCATCCCAACTACCTTCCTCGGAATAAACCTTTGATAGCAATACAACAGCAGCACCATCCTCAGGTACGAGAAGCAGTAGCTTTTTAGCAGCCCATTCTCCTAACTCCCTGTTTCCATATGTTCTACAACCACTAAGCAAGGATCTCAAAATAGCAGGCCAAGGAGCATGAGGCATGATTTCAATCACATCTTTAGCATCTTGAAGGTATCCATTTCGTGCAAACATATCAACTAAGCAACCATAAACATCAGGAGAAGGCTCCATTCCATGTTTTGACTTCATTGAATAAAAGAGAAAACATCCTTTATCGACAAGACCCAAATGGCCACAAGCTGATATAAGAGACACAAATGTCGCTTGGTTGGGCTGCAGATTAGAAGTCCTCAGTTTATCAAAAATTTCAATAGCTTCCACAACAAGACCATGGTGAGCGTAAGCCATGATCATG
Organism: Erythroxylum roigii; assembly: GCA_027576455.1. NCBI lineage: Eukaryota > Viridiplantae > Streptophyta > Magnoliopsida > Malpighiales > Erythroxylaceae > Erythroxylum > Erythroxylum roigii. The sequence goes on from JANZXV010000003.1 coordinate 5,918,557, forward strand.
GCATTGTAAATAACAATGTCCTTCTCTTCAAATGATAGATCAAAAACCATTCTTGCACTTTTAATGTCCCCACACTTCGCATAAGCATCTAGAATTGCACTGGCTACAAAAGTATATGAGTCATATCCTGTTCTAAAAGTAAATGCATGAACAAATTTCGTTTGATAATATGCAGCAATAGCAGCAGCACTGTTTAAAATACTGGAAAAAATAAATTCATCCGGTCTCTTGCCACAATCAATTAAAGTTTTGAAAAATCCAATAGCTTCGTAATCATAACCTTGATGCACTAAGGTGGATATCATGATACTCCAAGATGGCAAATCTAGTTCCTCAAGTTCACTGAATAACTCAAAAGAATCAACCAACAGTCCAAATTTCACATAACCTTTAATTAATGAACTACAAATACATCCATCAGAAGAAAAACCAAACTTAATTACAATCCCATGAATTTGCTTGAACATCTGCTTGCTTTCCATTCTAATACAACTTTCCAAAACATTTGTAAATGTACATTCATTTGCTTCAACTCCCATCTGAAACAAACTATAGAAGGTTTCTATTGCTTTGAAGTCACAATTATTCCAACTGTAGCCTGAAATTAATTGATTCCATATGGTGACATCTTTGAACAATGTATTGTCAAACACAGTATGTACCATCTCCATCGCTCCACAACTAGAGAGCATGTACATAACAGAGGAGGTGATCTTGACATCATCAAAGAAACCAAAATGGCACGCAAGGCAGTAAAACTGCAGTCCAAGATAGAGTTGAAGTAACTCCCCGCATTGTCTGAACAATGTCGAGAAGGTAATGTGGTTAGGTCTTATGTCATTCAGCGATAATTCATAGTATAAGATTACTAGTTCTCTTGGACCTTCAAGCTGTGAACCAAGCATAGTATTGAACGATACAATGTCTTTGTTATGCATCCTTTGGAACGCTTTCAAAGCAAAGCTTGTTTTATCACTCTTGATGTACATATCCATAAGAGCATTCATTACTGAAGTACTAGAATCCATCTCACTTCTTACGATTAGTCCATGAATTTCCTTACCAAAATCCAAGTTACACACAAGTGAGCACCCTTGGCAGGCACCAATGTATGTATACTTGTCCATTGATACTCCTTCAAAGCGCATTAAAGATATTAAATTGATTGCTTCAGGGCCATAACCACAGTGTGTATATCCTCCAATCATAGCATTCCAACAACCAGTATCTACGTCGTCCATGCAGCAAAAAATGTTTTCAGCTCCTTCAATATCTCCCACCTTAGCATAAAAATTCAAAATTGAACCACCAACATGTAGGTTGCTTTGCATCCCAATTTTGTAAGCAAAACAGTGAACAGAAGTGCCAAGTTCACTACGTCTAGCATTGGCACACACCTTCATAACACTACCAATGGCAAATTCATTAGGCATTAACCCAGTTCTCATCATTTCCACAAATATATACATACTCAGTTCAAACTTCCCACAATGAATTGCACCTGATATGAGTAAAGTCCAAGAGAAAACACTTCTTTGAGACATTTCCTCAAAAACCTTAAACCCATCATCCAACAGGCCACCAAGTGCATATGCTCTTATCAAATTATTCTGAGTGAAAACATCATTAGGCAATCCAATTTTAAAAACATATCCATGGATTTGGGCTCCAATAAAGGGAGACAGAGAACCATCAGACGAAGAAAGAAATGCGGCCAGGGCAGCAGGATCATTCCCTATTGAGAAACTAGGTCTCGAAGGCCCTATGAATCTATAGAGACGGGATTGATGCTTGAATGTGGACCTACTAAAGAGATGTAATTCCTTTGGTAAATACTTTGATCTATGAGAAAATAATATAGTTCTCATAAGTCTGCTAACATGAGCTCAGAAAGCTCATCTTTTCAACTCAATCATGATTCTCTCTCGTTTACTTCAACAATTAGGGTAGCTATTGGCCTGCGAGCAATAGTATGTAATATTAAATTTAGAGACTTGCTCGTTAAATTAAATGGAGCAACTTGTCTCCTTCCATATCACGATCTTTCATTATCCAATGTAACAATAGTTCCTTGCCCCCGTTAGTGAAATGAAACTAACACAAAAACAACCACCAAAATTTGTGATCACATATACAGAAACAGTGGATTATTAATCAACAGAGTAGATGACACAGATTACCAATTTGAACAAGGCAGTAGAAATTTTTTAAGGAAAACCAATAAAATTAAAGATGGATCCAACTCACATGCAACAGCAGAAACCACAAATATATGGGGAAAAAAGGGAACTTAAGGAATATTAACAAAAATAAAAAAATAACACTGCATTAAAAAAGAAAAAGAAAAAGAAAACTAAACAAATACCAGTGGGTCTTCTCCTCCTGCATCTCCAGCAAATATGATTCTGAAAAAA
>JANZXV010000003.1:5926779-5941615 GCA_027576455.1 Erythroxylum roigii
TAATTTGAAGTTTAATTAATAAAGAAAATTTTAAATAAAAATTAATTAAATTATTTTAATTTAAAAATTTTATTAATTTATAAATTAATCGATTAATTAATAATTAATTAATTTAAATTGAAAATTAAAAAAAAAAGTTAACATAGATAAGCTTTTACCTAAACAGTTTTTTCTTTCTTTAATATGTTTTAAAGAGTACGAGATTGGAAAAAGAAAAACATAAAGTTCTGCACTTTAGGTCTCGCTCTGTGTCTTTCAGGGTTCTTTCTTTCTAAGCGAATCTATTCGGTGTTTTGTGCAAGACTCAGTACTGGAAAACAACTAATGTGGTTCTGTTGAACTCGAAACCATTTCTCCTCTAAACTATCTTCGGACTTCCAACTTTTAATCTATTTATTCTGTCCCCTTTCCGGTTTCTTAGTTGAATAGAGTTTTATTGGTTCTTTTTGGATTATAATGGCGACAAAGGCTTCGAGTAGGAGATTGCTGAGAGGCTTATTGGTCTGCAAAAGGACAGTAATCTCCACCTCTTCTACCCCTTTTCGGTTCTTCAGATATTCTTCTTCCTCCGCTCCAAAAGCTGCTTCTAAAATACCCCACTTCTCCAAGAAAGTACTCTTTCTCTCTTTGTTTTCTCTTCTTATTTCTTGTACAAACACACACTTGTATATAGCATCATGGGTTCCATGCAAAATCTCGTCTTTCTTACCATTTCATGAACTGTGTTCGGCTCATATAGTTATTAATGATTCCAAAATGCCTATATTCTTACGCACCTACTAAAGTTTTATTAACGTGACATTGTTCTATTCGTTTTCGTAATGCTTCTCTCTTACTACATATATTTTCTTGATTCTCGGAGTTGTACACACAAAATTGAAACACAGGCTCCCGTTTTCTTGCAATTTTAGTTGTTTCACGTACCTAAAACTTTTATGGGATTTTTGGTCCTTACATAATTACAGTTTATGTTAATACGATTGTCTATTTAATGTAATATGGCTTCAATTTAAATTATTCGCGGGCGAATGTTCTTGTCTGATTCTGACATTTCAGGCCGTGTTGTTTCAGCTGCAAGGGAGGTTGTTAACTGGAGCAACTATAGGATTGGTTATAGCTGGGGGAGCCTATGTCAGTACAGTGGATGAAGCTACTTTCTGGTATGCCTTCTTAAGTTTATCAATGTTGGCATTTAAGTACATTTTCTTGTTCATTACAATAGCGTTTCAGTTGTTAACATACCAGCTACAAGCAAGAATTTAAGTGACGATGACCTCTTCTTTCCAATACAAGCAAGAATGCTACTTCTGTTTTCATTAGACTTATCCTTTGCTTGGATAAGTTTAAAACAATCAAGACTGTCTCACGCTTCAATAGGAGTTAGTCCAACTTAAATTTAACCTTTGATAAATTCTGTCCACAAATACAGACTCATTCTGCATAAGCTATTTGTTGCAGTGGTTGGCTATTCAATGCCACAAAGCTTGTGAATCCATTTTTTGCCCTTCTAGATGCTGAGGTTGCTCACAGACTTGCCGTCTCTGCTGCTGCTCGTGGCTGGGTTCCAAGGGAAAAGAGGCCTGATCCATCTAATTTAGAGCTGGAAGTTTGGGGAAGGAAGTTCTCCAATCCTGTAGGGCTTGCTGCTGGCTTCGATAAAAATGCTGAGGCTGTTGAAGGCTTACTTGGGCTGGGTTTTGGTTTTGTAGAGGTAGGCTCTGTCACCCCTGTTCCACAAGAGGGTAACCCAAAGCCACGTATCTTCAGATTGCGCCAGGAAGGGTGAGAAAATGGTCTTCATTATTGTAACCTTAAGTGCTTGTGGTTGTGAAAGTGATTAGCTTTTCCTAGTTTGGACTCTAGAATGATGTTTTGAAACTAAGTTGTTACTTGTTTATGGTGGCCAGAGCAATCATCAATCGCTGTGGATTTAATAGTGAAGGCATAGTAGTTGTTGCAAAGAGATTGGGTGCTCAACATGGGAAAAGAAAGTTGGAAACATCAACCAGTTCATCTTTCTCTAATGATGATGCTGATCATGGAGGAAAAGCTGGTCCTGGCATCCTTGGGGTAAACCTTGGAAAGAACAAGACAAGTGAAGATGCTGTTGGCGATTATGTACAAGGGGTTCATTCACTATCCCAGTATGCTGATTACTTGGTAAACTTTTTACTCTCTAAACTTCCTATTTCCTTCTTAGATATATATTTTAATTTCTGGAATTTTCTTAGTCCGAAGAAGTTATCGCAACTAGTTCTCTACCACTCAACTATTTGGCCAACCTATTGTGAGAGTTTAAACATGGCGTAACAGCATTTACTAGTGGAAATTGTTAAGCTTTAGCATGGAAACTAGTTTGCTAACTGTTGGTCGATCAACATAGTTATTGCAAATCGTGAAGCTGTTGTGTATATATGATGACGAAGGTTTTCATAATCAAGCCTTTAAGCAATTTATCGTATGCACCTACTAGTTTTATTGGTGAATGGACATAGATATATTGAATAAGTAGTAAAGCCTCCATCGATATTATTATTGTTGTTCTTCTAATTCATTGTAAATTAATAAAATTTCCAATTCCTTGGGAATATAAACAAAGAAAGAGATATACTAGAAATATCTTGAATGGTTTTCTTCTTCTACTTTTATCCTTCATTTTTAAAACGGGGCCATGGTATTACAATATGATATTCCTGGTAGTTTGGTGAAGGGTTGTATACTCAATCAACCTCTGATTAACTGCTCCGAGCTCATGATTTCTATGCATTTGTTCATTGGTAATTAATTTGCTATTAATATATAAAAGTTATCACAACTGGGAAATTAGTATGGCTATTACAACTCATTGAGCTCTTGTATTTGTGAACAATTGTTATGCTCAAGTCCTAACTAATTAATTATTTGAAGATCATATGAGCTTATTACTTTTAAGCATTTGATCATTGATGATGAGTTGGCATAGGTACCCAAGGTGCCTAAGTTTAACAAGATAACATATGCAACTGAAAATTTTCAGTATTAAACAGGTTTAAGATGCAAAAAGTTATTGTCTAATGCCTTCTTCTATTTTCTCTTTCAAAGTTTTCTCATCAAAGAATAAATTAATTCAGGGCATAGTTTTTTTTTTGGCATTAATTTGAAATATGTTAAGAAATTAATTCAATTTCAATAACTTTGTTCCAGGTTATCAATGTTTCATCTCCTAATACTCCAGGACTGCGTATGCTTCAAGGGAGAAAGCAATTGAAGGATCTTGTTAAGAAGGTGCAAAAGTTTTATACATGAACAGATGCAGTGGCTTCTTTCTTTTTCTATCATCCCATTATATACAAAATTGAGGTTCTCTTGTTTTGGTTTTTGACAAGGTTCAAGCTGCTCGGGATGAAATGCAATGGGGTGAAGACAGTCCACCTCCATTGCTTGTTAAGATTGCACCTGACTTGTCAAAGGAAGACCTAGAAGACATTGCAGCAGTATGTTAAATGTTCTTATCATCTGATTCTCTTATCCACTTTCATGTTAGCCCCTGATATTTCTTTCTCTACTGTGATTATAGGTAGCTCTTGCTCTTCGTTTGGATGGACTGGTACATATTCTTTGATCAATAGTTCTTTTCTTCAGTCTGTTTTCTCTAAGTTTCAGTTATTTTTGTGTGTGTACTGCTTTTGACATTTTTCATATGCTAGCCACCTTAGTTGATGCTTTAGTAATTTAAGAATGCCAAAATATTGCACTTCTTCAAGGAGCCAAGCATTTATATTCACTGGTAGCTTTTTATGGGATACTATCAAACCCACGGCAAATGGTAAAAAGAGATAATCCTCCGGCCTTCTGCCTGGTGGTGCTTGTGCATCTTGTTAATATGCACACTAGATTGATGAAGGCAATTGCATTAAAATTCAGTGCAGATCAACAAGCCAAGTATCAGTGTACATTCAATTACTTTTGCTGCTCCTGCCCAATATGTCCTATGCATTCCTTAAGCATTACAATCCTATGCAGCCTTAACTATTAGGATTCTTCCAGATGTTAATTATAAAGTGACTTTTTGAGATTACTTTTCTATTATCAAATTAGAACCCCAGAATTTCTCTGTGATAAAAAAAATTCTTAAAAATGTCTAATGCTGCTATTAGGGTCCTGTAGACTGATGAACTTATGATTGTGGATCGAACGTTATTGTTCTTTTACACAAATCATTTTTACTTAGGTTCAATAGTGAATCCTGAATATGGTTCGAGTGATTCTGGTTTTACTTTTCTGTTTTGGCTTTTTCGATAGATTATATCAAACACCACAGTATCAAGGCCAGATCCTGTTAAGAAAAATCCAGTCGCTGAAGAAGCTGGTGGCTTAAGTGGGAAACCTCTCTTCGATTTGTCTACAGACATCTTAAAAGAGATGTATATCTTGACAAGGGTATGTTGCATTTGTTGTGGTATTTAAAGAGTTCAACTTGTCAATACTTGTAGGTTCTCATCATGATGCACAAATCTGTTATTGCTACATCCTAAAGCAAGTCAGTACAACTGGTTTAAGCTAAAGTTTGAAAACTTTTGTGCTGTGTTTGTATCTTTTTTGTCATAGTTAAAATTATTTCTATATCTTAGCATGCCTTCACTTTGGATATTGTTCAACTTTTTTCACTTGTATATATCCTTGTCCGTATATATGTTGATATTTATACTGCTTTACATATTTTTTCGTCCAACATGCTTGCTTATGTTACCATTGTGACATTTTATTTTAAGTGAATAAACTTTTGAAAGTTAAGATATAGATATCTTGTAGGTGCATTATTTTTGTTAAGTTTGTGATTTGTTCCTTTTCTTTCTTCATCATTTTCTTTGTGCTTCATGCAGGGAAAGATTCCATTAGTAGGCTGTGGAGGAGTGAGCAGGTAAATTGTATAGAATTACCCTTCCTTATTATCTTCATCTGGATCACTGCAGGTTATTGTTCTTTCTCTATAGATTCTTTAGTTTTAACTTCTATTGTTTGCCATTGGTTCAGTGGTGAGGAAGCATACAAAAAAATTCGAGCTGGGGCAACTCTTATTCAACTTTACACAGCATTTGCCTATGGTGGGCCTGCCCTCATCCCTCAGATAAAGGTACTGTTCTAATATGCCTATGAATATGATAGAAAATTGAAACTTAATTTGAAATGTGGATGTCTTGCATACAAATACTGCTATTGACATAGTTTGGCTATGGTATTGTAGAATTAATTTCTCACCGAATGGGTTTGTAATTTTTTTTTAATTCTCATTTATAAGCAGTTTGCAGTGAGGACCTTTTATGTTGAAATGAAGGATAATTAGAAGAAATTGCAACTACAGAGAAGAGTTAGAAAGGATTTTCAGGACTTATGTTAAGTTAAAAAATAATAGTATCTTGAATCCTATCCTCTTTCTTTTTTCCTCTTGGGTCTTTAAGGATCCATTTGATCAAAATGGCTACAATTAACAAGGCTAGTTCTTGTCAAACTCCACCTACCTGGCCTTAGGACTCATATCTGGTTAATAAGGAGAACCTCCCTGCCACCGCTAAGCCACCCCCTTTTTGTCAAGAACCTGTGGAGGATATGGAGTTCTGAAAATTCCTTTTTCTCAAAAGAAAAAACCATCCAAACCACTGATACAGAGTTCTGGCAATAAAGTGATCATATTGGACTAGATAAATGATGGATATCATACTGAAACAAACTTGAGGTAATCTTTTTGTTGAATCTATATCCATAATGTTGTGTTTAATTTATTAAGAACCCAAGAACGTCCCTGTTAAAATATATACAACAGTCCTGATGTAATGCATCAATACACTATAATGGACCTTGATTGACTCTTGGGGTTACTGTTTTATAGTCCAGAGCATTTTTTTTCACCTGAAAAACCATGTTTGTTTCATTTTGTGTAGGCTGAACTCTCTGAATGCTTAGAAAGGGATGGTTTCAAGTCCATCATTGAAGCAGTTGGTGCAGACTACAGATAGTGATACCTGGATTGTGTTTCATTCCTCCTGAGTGCATTTGTACACCAGATAAAAAGTTCTGCGGCTGTAGAATTTTTCCTATCTATTGATTGGTGTCCATACGTTATTTGGATACCTTTTGTTTTTCTTGGTCTATCCACCCCGAAATGTTAAGGATTTTGGTAGAGTTAGGGATGTTTTACCCTGTAAAGTAATTAGGGGACATTTTTTTGAAATGAGTTAGCAGGATAAGATATCAACTATCGTTATTCTTGCTGTCTGGCAATCCTCGCATTTAATCACAATCATTCTTACACTATTTATTCGATGTGTGAATCCGTATAGAAATGTCACGCTGGTTTCCTATTGTTTCACCATTGGACCCTTTGTCATAAGCTTTCTGTTTTCGAAACCCCACTTGTTCAGTGATTGGGAGTCTGTTAACAGGCTCGTTGATTCTGCCCGCAAGAACCAGATTCAATGTTCATCTCTAAAGTTTGTATTTGACACTATTTGCATTTGACTGTTTGACTCTACTTGTATCAGATCCAGTACGATAAAAACATATTCAATTTGCTCTTTTAAAAATCACCATCTCATTGGTAATCCGCCATCAGACCATACTCAGTAAGAAATGGATACAACATAATGCTTGATCATTCTTACAAACTAGAAATTTTATTGATCTTCACCTATTCATTGTGGTGATCTTCATCTATCTTTGTGTCAATCGATGTTATCTTTTTGGAATACATTCCTTTCTTTCCTACCTCAATTTCTATTAAGTTGGATGATGATCTATTGGTTGTAAGCTTACAGATTAGGCTATTAATGTTACTTCTACATATGATACTCATACACAACCATCATTACTATATATTCGCCTAATCTACTCTAGAAGACAAGAGCATCCTGATATAAATTCAATATCCGTTCCTTCTTTAACATCAAATTCAACGTCTAATGGTCTTGGTTTTTCAGTTGCTCTTTGTGAAGGTAAACATCAATGCACTTTTCCTATTTCTTCTTTTGTCTCTTATGTTGACTTGTCTTCCTCTTCTTGTTCTTTTGTTACCTCACTTGATTTTTACTCTCTTCCAAAAACTGTTTATGAAACTTTAGCTCATCCTGGCTGGTATCATGTTATGACAAAAAGAGATAAATGCTTTAGATGCTAGTGATATGTGATAGTTAATCAACTCACTTATAGGAAAGAAGGCTATTATATATAAATGGAAGCTACTAGGATTGACCCTTACATTAGTTAGACATCAAGAATGCTTTCTCACATGGTAGCCTTTAAAAGAAGTTTATATGGAGCAACCACCTGAGTTTCGCATTTGGTATCATTCTTCTTATTGTGTATTTGGATGGCATTGTCATTATTGGAAGTAATATTTTGAGCATTTCATTTTTGAAGTCCTTCCTTCATAGTTAGCTTCACCCAAAATTTTTTGGAGTTTTGAAGTATGCTTTGAGAGTGAAGATGACAAGAAGAAAAAACATCTTTTTGTCTTAAAACAAGTATGCACTTGATCTATTAGCTGACACTGAAAAGTTGAAAACAAAGTCATACAATGCTCTATTAGTCCATAATTTACAACTTACTAAAGATGGTGGATTGTTTGAATACCCTGAGAAATATAGGAGATTGGTTGGAAGATTGATCGATCTTACATTAACTCACCTTGATATTGCTTATAAGTCAATTTATGTCTTCTCTAACTTTGCTGCCTTAGAACATATCTTATGTTACTTAAGAAAGAGCTCTTGGTTGAGAGATACTCTATAAAAATCATGGACATATTCATTGAGTGCTTTTCAGACGCTGACTGGGGTTCTAAGATTGACTAAAAATCTACTACTAGTTACTCTGTCTTTGTTGGAAGAAGTTTGATCTCATGGAATAGTAAGAAAATTAAATACATAACAGGTCAAATTGGAAAGACTAATTACGTCCTCATAAATCTCGGAGGGTGCTTTCCCTTTCAATTTAATAAAAAGTTAAATTGACAGAAAAGATTATATGAACATCAGAAGTCTAGTAGATTTGTTACTTTCTCTTTCAGAATTCAAATCTTATATAGTTTATGGGAAGGACCTATGAACAAAGAACAATGTCTTGGGTGTGCATGTATTATATATTTACTGTTCTATTCTCCGTCAGTTGTTTCTCACCCTGACATGCTTTTTTATGCCTGGTTTAGATTCAGGATAATGTTGGTTCTGAATATAGATTATGAACAATTCAATATACCTGGTCCAAGCAATGAATATAGGTACGAATGTGGTTCGGTTGCTCATGCAGGCAGGTACAACTCAAAAACACTACTTACATACCAACGAAGTATGCCAAATTAGTTTCTTAGTCTGATCGCTTCCTTTTGTTTATTGTTTCTGTTTTGACTTATACTAATTCTTCGGATTTGTAAAGGCAGCGTTAAGAATGAAGAATCAAACAGGTGCTGGTCAATCAACTTAGGAAATATGTAACAAAAGTTCTAATGATAGATTAGTATTAAAGCTTCTATCTTCACAGAAACCAAAGTGCAAAACTTGTGGATCAAGGTCTGAAATTTGACTACCAGTTGTCCTTTACGTTGCCTGTCGTTTTCCATTGATCTGCCCATTTAAAAGTCAGGAAAGTCAAAAGAAATTGCATAGAAATTGTTGAAATGAAGAAATAATTTATTTAAATTATGTAATTTGTAATATATACTACAGGATTCAACAGAGCACTTCAACATTCTCACTTCATTTCCATTACCGGCAAGAAAGATGACATTACCAATGTTTACATACCACTTTGTTCTCTCCCTCCCTCTAGCATTAATCCTTTGGCATTGCCAGAAAGCATCAGCACTTTCTCTTGTCTCCTCTACCAATTGTCCCAAAGATCAGAGCTTTGCCTTGCTTGGGCTTAAGAACTCATTTTCTTTTGCCAAGGATGCTTCTTTGGATTGCAGAGGATCGTATCCCAAGATGGTTTCCTGGAAAAATGGCACAGATTGTTGCTCATGGGAAGGTATCATTTGTGACCCCATCAGTGGCCAAGTTATTGAAGTTGATCTCAGTTGCAGCTGGATTCAAGGACCAATCCCTTCTAACAGCAGCCTTTTTCACCTCCCAAGCCTCCAAAGACTCAACCTTGCTTTCAATTATTTCAACCACACCAAGATGCCATCTAAGTTTGGTTGGTTAACAGGTTTGACTCATCTAAACCTGTCTACTACATGGTTTTCTGGTCCAGTTGCATCTGAGATCTCTCACTTGTCTAATCTGATTTCTCTCGACCTCTCACTAAACGATGGGTTGATACTTGAAGCTCCTGATTTCAGCAGACTAGTTCACAACCTAACTAATCTTGTTGAGCTTTATCTTGACTATATTGACATGTCCACTATTGCACCCAGTTCTTTAGTGAACCTTTCTTCTTCCATACAGTCGTTGAGTCTTGACCTCTGTCAACTGAGAGGAAATTTTCCAGAGAAATTGTTTCACCTACCAAATCTTCAGCTGCTCAGTTTATCAGTAAACAGTGAGTTGCAAGGTTCTTTACCACAGTCAAACTGGAGCAGTCCCCTTATGTTCTTGCAACTCGGTGGCACAAAGTTCTCAGGAGAGTTGCCCGATTCAATTGGCAATCTCAAGTCTCTGATGATATTGGATTTTTATAACTGCAATTTCAGGGGATCAATTCCTGCTTCACTTGGGAACCTTGATCAACTCACTGAACTGAACCTTGCAGAAAACAACATGACTGGTATGATTCCAGATGTTTTTGGTAATATTGGCAACTTATTCCGTCTTGCTTTCACCAATAATAATTTCACTGGTCAACTTCCTTCATCAATCTTCAGCCTCAGAAAACTTTCTCGTTTTGATCCCTCACAAAATAAACTGGAGGGTGGCCTTCCAGAGGAGATATGTACTCTTTCTAATCTCACCTATCTCGACTTATCATACAACTCCTTTAGTGGCAAGATACCATCTTGTTTGTTCTCTCTCCCAACTTTATCGACCCTTTACCTCAATAATAACAAGCTCGCGGGGGAGATTGGTGAATTTAAATCCAAGTCCTTGACAGATATAAAGATGAATGATAATATGATTCAGGGCAGGATTCCACCTTCAATCTTCGGATTGAGAAGTCTTACTAATCTCAATCTTCAATCAAATAACTTGAGTGGGACAGTGGAATTGGAGAAATTCTCAGTATTCACAAATCTTTCGGTACTTGATCTTTCTTTTAATAGTCTATCGGTGATAACTGATGTCAGTGGCAACTCAAGCCTGCCAATGTTCTACAGTTTGGGATTGTCAGCTTGCAACATAAGTGAGTTGCCGGACTTCTTGAGAACCCAAAACCAGTTGACAGTTTTGTCCATGTCCCATAATAGAATTCATGGACAAATTCCTGAGTGGCTGTCAACATCCGTGGTGAAGAATTCTTTAAAATCCTTAGTTCTTTCTCACAATTTCCTTACTCGTGTGAATCGATTTCCTCCTACACTGGAATCTGTTGACCTCAGTTCTAACATGCTTCAGCAGCCATTTCCTGTTCCTCCACGGTCTATGTACATCTTTCTCATCTCTAACAATAAACTATTTGGAGAACTCCCTTCAACTATCTGCAATATTACTAATCTTATGATTCTTGATGTATCGAACAATAGCTTGACCGGCACTGTTCCAGAATGTTTGGAAAATTTGAGCAACCAACTCTCTGTGTTGAACTTAGGGAGGAACAGTTTTCACGGTAAATTCCCTGGAAGATTTGGTGAGGAAGCTATACTAAGGAACTTTGACATGAATGGCAATCAGTTTGAAGGACCATTGCCAACATCTTTAGTCAATTGCAAAATGTTGGAAGTCCTCGACATTGGGAACAACTTTGTAAACGACACATTCCCTACTTGGTTGGAGACCCTTCCAAAGCTAGAGGTTTTAGTCTTGAGATCCAATAGATTCCATGGTCCCATAGGAAGTCCCAAAACCAACGCTTCTTTCTCTAGTTTGAGGATCATCGATCTTTCTCATAATGATTTCAGTGGCATCCTTCCAGCAACATATTTTAAGAACTTCCAGGGGATGGTGACAGTCGATGATTCCAACAATGCGCCGGAGTATATGGGGGATGTCTACTACATGGACTCAGTAGCTTTGACAATGAAAGGGATGGAGATGCAACTAGAGAGAATCCTGACCATTTTCACAACCATTGATATGTCAAATAACAGGTTTGAAGATCAAATTTCTGAAGTGGTTGGAGAGCTTCGATCACTCGTCATGCTCAATTTCTCTCATAATAGTCTAACAGGCCACATCCCATCCTCGTTGGCAAACTTAACTAAACTCGAGTCGTTGGACCTCTCTTCAAACCAACTTACTGGAAGCATTCCACGGCAACTTTCAGGCCTGAATTTCCTTTCAAAGCTAAATGTTTCATATAACCAGCTTTCAGGAATGATTCCCAAAGGTGGACAATTTGACACCTTTCCAAGCAATTCGTTCGAAGGAAATCTCGGACTATGCGGATTTCCTTTGCCTGAGGAATGTGGGATGACTCCACAAGCTCCTCCATCTGTACCCATTGAGACAGAAGATTCTGACAGTTTATTTGATTGGAAATTTGCACTTATGGGGTATGGATGTGGACTTGTAATTGGACTCTCTATCGGATATATTGTGTTCACAACAGGAAAACCATGGTGGCTTGTGAGAATGGTTGAGAAGCAGCAACAGAAACTGTCAAGAAAGCGTGATAAAGGACGGAGAAGAAGAACAAATTAATTCCCAATTGACAACTGTGTACACCAGTGCAAAGGGCAAAAATAGCTGCATAGGTTCATGTTTCCCATTTTGTTTCACTATGTTCTGTGTTTGAACTTCGGCTGCACATTTAACATTGTCTTCAGATTTATATACTTTTGAGATTATACATAGAAATTGCCAATCCGACATAGTAAAGGAAGAGTCTTCACTACGCAGTTTATATTGCACCGTATTGTTCTATTCTCCTGAATCTAAATTGAAGCGAAGTAGTCATTGCTCAGTGACTGCGGGTGTGCATATGTCATTATTTACAACAGAAACCTTAAAGATCTCATCTTTTGTTCTATAACGTAGTGTATGTTGCTGTCTCCTTTAGCGGTCTGTCCCTCTGCGTGTTTGGTTGCTGTCCCGAGGACAAAATGTCTTCCCCCGTCTCCAAAACGAAACAAATAACCATCTTCCAAAATTACCCCAACACTCCTCTCTCGGCAGTCAGGTCTAGGGTTCTCTCTCACACGCTGCACTTCTCCCTCAACAAAATCGCTCTTCTCTCTTGGCAGTCAAGTCTCTACGCTTCTCTCTCGCACGCTGCCCTTCTTCCCCAACAAGTTCGTCTCGGCAGTCAAGTAAGTTTTTTATTTTGTGCTGGAAAAATGTCGCTGCTTCCTTGCTTGACTTTTCTCTGGTTGCACAAATTTGTTGTACATTGTCTTGTTCTTTTCTTTTTCTTGTTTGGGGTCGGAAATAGAGGAGATTTGTGAGAAATGGAGACCTCCGGTCTGTTGGGTCTTGGTATATGTGGGTCTTTCTTTTGCCCCCTTTTTCCTGAGAAATGTCGAGGAACTATGCATCAGACAGTATTACTAACTCATCTTTTCAGAGCTTCTTTTTGAACTTCAGCTCCGTAGTATAGGTTATCCTATAAGTTTGTACATAGATATGAGTTTGTATGCTTGAAGGGCACTGCAGATGTTTCAGTATTGTCGTGGTCTGTGTTAAATAAGTTGGAAAGTCTGTGTTAAATAATCATCTCTGTTCCTTTTGAAGTTTATCATCGAACGCTGTTGTCAAGACTTCATGCCAATCTGCATATATAGTATTAGGACCTTACAGTTACATGCTTTTTGAAAAAGTTGGACATGCAAATTGCGCTGAAATTTTTCTTAGACAATCTACAATTTATTTATTAGGCTCTTAGTAGAGTTCAAGTTGGCCTTGGTTGCTAGAATCTTTCCTTTCTGCTTGATTTAGTTGCCTGGACTGACCTTTAAAAGCAATGAATTGCAGGATAGCAAGTAAAGCAATTAGGAACAACTTCAACAATTACTTAACTAGCTCATTCTTTTTCCAGTGTTGAGACTTTAATTCATTTTCCTATTAACTTGTTTGAATGCTTTAGGATTTCTTTTTTTTTTCCTTTTCTTTTCTCAATCTCAAATAACAACTTTTTTTTAAAATTTTGATTAACTTTTAACGGTGCATACATGTGGAATAGTCATAATAAACTTCTCATGAGTGTGATTTCTTTGACTTATTAAGGTATTATACATTATACAATGTGGTTGACTTTCTTGGATGAAATTTTGGACTATTCATTGTTTCTTAAAAGCAAGTAAGTAGTCATTGTCCTTTCGAAGTGTTTAACTTTTGTCTTTGTTTCTTTAGGTTGTTGTTGATCAGTGAGAGGATATATCTCCAAAGTTTTTCTTTAGGTTGTTGTAACAAGCAATTCAGCTTACAAAGTTTGATTATAGACTTGCAAACAAATTGGATACACAATTGCTAAAGCTGCGCTGCAGAGTAAACTACCATGCCTTAAAGTTTACTGATCCTATTCTTGACATGGGCAAGAAATTGGTCCAGCAAATGAGGAGGAAAAGCAAACACTACATGGCACTGCACTTGAGGTAGGTTGATTGAGTTTTAGAGGAAATATTTCTCATTCAGTGGTTTTTGGTTTTTGAATTTATCAAAGAAGCTGTTAGGTGCGGATGTACTTTGGGCAGAATAATCACCCTATTAGGTACAGTTGTTCAACTTTTTAGTTTGTGAAGAAAGCTAAGTATAATTTAAAGAACTTTATGATTATACAGGCTTAATGAATTGCTAAGTAATGAATTAAATATTAATGAATTTGTCAGGAGAAAAGTTGATGCTTCGCTTCTGAAGGAAACTAAATGTTTCTTTATAGGTTTGAACCGGATATGTTAGCATTCTCTGGATGTTACTACGGTGGAGGTGACAAGGAAAGGAAAGATTTAGGTGACATACGGGGGAGATGGAAAACATTACATGTAAGGCTAAGTGTGTGAATAAGAGCTGATTTGCTCAAAATTAATATTACTAAGAGAATGTAGTACATATATATACATGAATAGGAGTAGAATAGGCTAGATAATTTATATAGATATAGAAGAAAATTGTATTGATATAGAAGTTCTAGATAGTGCTCAAGAGGTTGGGTTAGTAGCCCGAAATGATGAAACTCCATTAGAGATTGAAATTGCAGAAAAAATAGTACACTCACGTGTTGATGATAATGATGATGCTGAAGAAGATGACACTTTTGATGAGTATTGGAGTAGCGAAGATGAAGCTGCATCTCAAGCTTATGATGCTAGTGACTTGGATTGATGTGTAATAGGTAAGATTGAATAGTTTTTTTCTTCCACCAAAATGAATTATCTATAGTTTTTCAGTTTTTATTTTTAATATTGTTGCTTGACTTTATTGAAATTGACAGTAACGTGATTCTTTTGCAGGTTCTTATTCATATGCACATTTTATAGCAAACACATCTGTATGTGTGGTTTTTTTTTTTATGTCTTTGTAGTTATTCTATTTGATTTATTTTGATCCAAATAAAGTAAAAATTCTATTTTTTCTTTTATTCCTTTTTCTTAATACAAAACATGAACTTTGCAACATTTATGTTAACTTTAGTAATTTGTTTTGCAACTACGCGACTTTGGATGTGATAGAGACGCTATGAGTTAGGACTACTTTTTTTTTCCTAGAAGATATTTCTTGACATCTGATTTTCATTTTAGAACTTGTTCGTACATTTAAATATGTATATAGAGAATTTT
>JANZXV010000003.1:6010584-6025732 GCA_027576455.1 Erythroxylum roigii
TCAAATTTATCCAGATGTGAAAGAATAGATGTACCTTCTATCATCCTCAACATGTACAACTTTTGTTTCAAATAAAGTCGATTCTCCACCGTCTTCTTCATGTACATAGCTTTTAATTTGTCCCACATACCTTTTGATGTGCTTTCACCAGCAACCTCCTGCAAAACCTCATCGGAGAGATTCAATATAATGGCTGATCTAGCCTTTTTATCTAGATCCGTGAATATATCTGACGCCATATCTACTGGCTTTTTCTCTACTCCATCAAGTGCAATCTCACATCCATCTTGTATTAAAATGGCTTGCATTTTGAGCTACCACATACCGAAGTTAATACTCCGGTCAAACTTTTCAGTAGAGGTCTTCGTTATCGTCATGATGACCAAAAATTGATATTCAGACTATTTTTCTTCAGGTGGGCCCCACATAAGAAATTGGAACAGCGAACCCCACAAAAGCACGGAAGTGGGCCACACAAGCAAAGCTGAACTCCGTTTACAAAATCGAGACAGTGGGCCCCGCAAGATAAAACCGAGGCAGTGGGCCCCACAAGATAAATCCGAGACAGTGGGTCCCATGAGATAAATTTGAGACAGTGGGCCCCACAGGATAAAACCGAGGCAGTGGACCCCGTTTAGACTCACAATAAAAAATCTAAGTTACTTTCTGATGTGGAGGGTCCACCTTAGTGGCAACCACAAAGCATACGATAAGTTAGATCGAAAAGAGAAGCTTTGATACCAGTTTGTTGAGATAAAATGCCCTCGGATCGGATACCGGTTGAATTTAATAGCCCGAAGTAGTAGTAACGAAAATAAAGATAGACAAAATAAATGAGACAGAACATAAAGATTTACGTGGTTCGGTCAATGTGACCTACGTCCACGGCCGGAGGGTGAGCAATTTTTATTAATATGTGGAGAATGGTACAAAAGCTGGAACAAAAGGCTCAGAAGTATATAGAGAGGATAGAGGATTTCAGGAAAGAATTAATGATTTCCTCTAAACCTGCCACCTTATTTATAAGTGATGTCTTGGAGAATCGTCATCCAAAATCTTCAATGTTGCAGCCATATTTGTTGAAAGAATGAACCAGCCGAATTGTTGAATGCATGAACTATGTTAGGTGCCTCCCTTGTAGAATTAATTGAATGAAGAAATCGCCGCCAACCACGTTCATTGCATGCCACCAACCATTGAATTTCATGCTACCAATCAAAAGCCCTCTTCTTTGACAAGCCAACCAATCAATTGACTTGTGAGGGGCCAATTTACATGCAATAGTGTTAGTAGCAATTTAGTAATGAAACACTAAAGGAATTTCATAATCTAATTTAAATGAACCACGCGGTTAAGTTTATTGATTAGAGTTGGGTTCTTCTAATTCTTAATGTTGTTGACGAGCTAAATTCAATGAAGCGTCTTCTTGGGTTGTTTGTTAGCAAGGATCGATTAATGAGCGTCTCTTAATCGACTAATATTAACGAAGAATTGTTTGTTAAAAGCGTCTTCAACAATTATAACCAACTTATTGGCTAAATAATATGTTTAGTTATCAATGATCAATTTTAGAAATCAAGACAACGATTGTGCTTTCGATTGAGTTTCAATACCCTTGTTTGCAACTTTTCTCTACGGGAATTGTTTTCCTTATTTTTCTGTGCTTTATTCATAATCTGAATTTTAATCTCAAACTCTCATTTATTTATTTATTTATTTTTATCAAAAGGAATTGATAGTTACAACTCTTTGTTGTTCGACCGCTATTACAAGTTTTCGTTGTTTCAGGAACAAGAATTATTTTTGGTAGTCTGACGAACTATCAAGTCTCCAAATTAGGAAGGATCATTTAGAATTTACAAGGTTACAACTAATGGTTATCAAGTTTATAAGGTGAATTTCATAGGTTTTTTGTTAATAGAAAGTATTTAAAACCTTACATACCTACCTTTTTTTAAAAGTATGAAAAATAAAGAGTGATAGCGAATTATCAAAATAAATAACTTTAAATTAGCATTCAAAAATCAAAAAGTACATAGCCTATCCAAAAATAGCAAAAATTAATAAGAATAAAGGTTTATAATTGGTCTAAATCAAAAGATCAAAATTCACTCCATTGATTGATGCAAAATTCACATCCTCTTTAGCTTGTTATACTTGTTACTTCCAAAAACTAACTTCATTCTTTTATAAAACCAGTGATTTCCCCGGCTCAACAATCGTCTGCTTAACTTCGTGGAATTCTTAGTTGAGTTTCTGTCCACCTTGTTTAAGGGATTTTTATTTTTCTTCAATTATTTTCATGCCTCGTTTATGCTTAATAACTTCATTTCCTAAGGAATCAAGTTCATTTTTATCTCTTTAATTTTAGTTAGGATATTCTTGCTTTTGATCTCTTTTGCATCATAGCACATCCTTTGTTAATGCAAGACTTACTTTTTCAAATATATGACTTGAACATGGCAAGATTTTTCAAAAGAAGCAAAGACTTTTTTTTCGTTGCTTACAAGTCCTCCAACAATGAATGATTGAGTTGTAGTTCCAATATAAGATAGTTTACTAAAAAAGGAATTGTGTTAAATTTCGGTTAAAAATTGTAACTCTTGTTGTATGGTCAGTCTTGAAGATTCCTTAACTGTTGATAATTCTTCAAAATTAATCATTGGAACAACACTGAAAGGAAGGTCAATTGAAAGATATAAGAAGCTTTAAACTAAGACTTCTTTCAAGGTTGTCATTATAGACCAAAGATCTTTTGTTTGTAAGGAATTTGTTCACAAATTTATAAGTCAACGTACACCATTGAGGAATTCTTGTCTCACCTCTAGTAAGAAACTTCAATAGCTTTCAATCCAGGAGAAGTCTTGATCTTTCCAAATTCTAGTTATATAGGGAAATAATAAGTAGGGAGATCTGACATTGTGTCATCTACAAAGAAGGATAGGTTAGTAAGAATTCATAATAGGAATAAAGTTAACAGTAATAAAAAGATGTGTCATTCCATTACTGGTACTGCTGTCACCTACAATCAAATTTAAAAAGAAACCAATTTCTGTCAATACAAAATACTGTAGTAGTGGAAAGTAGGGATTGTTCTCACGATGAATTTTTAACGGTAAAGTTAGCGAGTTTAAAACTAAAATTAAGTAATGAAAAGCGGGGTTGTTTTCAATTCACGAAATTTAAGAAATAGATAACAAAAATTTGAATTTAACAAAAGTGATTGGATTTGAAAATTTATTGGAAAAATCTTGATTTTCGGGTCACCGATGTTATCACGCTGAAATGGATCCTCAATATAAAATTTTAGTCATTATTAAACATTCACTGGGGGATGTTTCTCTTAAGTGTAAATAACTAGAAACATGTATCTTAGCATTCTTATTAAACAACAACCTGGATACGATTGTAGGTTCAATTGAATAATAGCTTTAAGAACCAAGAAACCAATGAACAAGATAATACATGTACAACTTGCGATTAATCAAGATGGATATCTTCTTAGAATTTTCGACTTTAACGTAAAGAAGGGAATCCTAATTGCTACTTGTGATTAACAAAACTAAACGTCATATTTCATTGGGAATCCTAATTGCTACTTGTGATTAACAAAACTAAACGTCATATTTCATTAATCTAGCTATTAAATAAATCAATTCCTATTTACGCACCTAGAAATCAATCAATTCAATTAGAAAAAGTAATTCGGCAGACACTCAATGTTTATCAACAAAAGAAACTTTATTAAAACATCTCACACATAATAGATGATAATATGGTTCCCCTCAACCAAGAAAATAAGTTTAGCTACTCATAATAGAATTGAAAACAAAAGAAATAACAAAGCATATAGTCTCCATCTCTGGTCCTTTACTGAAGAATACGAAAACACTAAAAGAAAAAGTGCAGAAAACGTAAAAGATTGAAGAAGAAAAACTGCAGAAACACTAACTATTCTAACTTTAAAAGGGGATCACGTGAACAGTAACATTTTTCCCTTTTAATGCCTCCCGATCCCTCCCTTTTCCATCCTCTCTTATAGATCACGTCCCCACATGTTCAGATAGTAAATCCCTATCAATTTGATCTTAAAAGATTATAAAAATCTCAAAAGAATCAAATTTAAATTTGAAATCAGATCTGCAAATTTTTTCTTTTTCATCCTTGCACATGCCCACGCTTAGTCACTGAATTGCTGCTAAATTTGGATTTTCAAATTTTCTTCATTTCTTTTACATCTTTTTCATTCAATTTCATCTCTAAGGTGTTAAAAATCATCTGAGAACAATTATGAGACAATTCTATTAATTTTGAATAATAATTTCAACATATTAAAGAGAATTAAATACAAAATAAGCGCAAATTGATAACTTAACAATCAGTAACTTTTTCAACAATCTTGTCATGAGTAAAAGAAATTCCTTCCAAATGCAGAGTGTCTTCAATAGAACCCTTAGTGGTTACAGATTCCTTGAGTAGTTTAGAAGAGGAGCGAGTGACTTCCTCGTGGAAAGTATTAGAATTGTCATTTTAGCTTTTTCAGAACTAGAAATCACCGATGACTTCTCTTTGAGTTTTCTTTTGGGAAGAGAATTAGGGGCTACCTTTTTATGAGAAGAAAGTCACTTTCTTCTCTTTCAACATCCAAGATTTCAAATTCTATAAATACATAAATATTAGAAGAATTCTTTGAAATTAAGAATGCATAAGTAGAGTGGAAATACCTTTGAGAAGTGTAGAATTAGGCCAGGGAAGTAAGTTTTGAAAGCTTTTAAGCTATTAAGAGTGGTAAGCAGCCATACTAGCAGTAACAATCTTGCATTTCAAAATATGATAGTGATCGAAAATTTTCTAAAGGAATTTGTGTAATAGCCTAGACTACCTGCCTATATATATTATTGGTTTTGGGTTTCCCTTAGGGCCAAACCTCTCATGATTTTGCTTTTCCTACCCTTGAAAAAATGCGTCTTATGGGGGAGAGTATAGATACCCTTATAAGACATACTTTGTTCTCCTCTCCAACTGATATGAGATCTCACACTCTCCACCCCCTTAAGGCCCAGCCTAGTTAGCACAACGGTTCGGGTATCGACTCTGATATCATTTGTAACATCTCAGACCACCCGCCCACAGGCATTGTCCGCATTGGGTTGTACCTCGAGCCAAACCCCTCACAGTTTTGCTCTTCCCACCTTTGAAAAAATGCGTCTTAAGGGGAGGCATCCATACTTTTATAAGACATACTTCATTCTCCACTCCAATCGATGTAGGATCTCACAATTTGTCACTAACAACACTTGCTTCGAAAGGCACTCCCATTGGATACTTTAAGAAATCTGCAATAAAAGGAATTCCCAGAGGTAGGCTAAGCTACCTAGTCTACAAGTAAAGGAGATACATTTCAAAATCCAATGTCGTAATAGAAGAGTTGAGTTTCAGGGCTTTGTTGCCATCAACAATGAAGGCTCTAAGTTGATATAAGTCAAGAAAAGCTTTTGATTGATAGTCAGATAAGAGGATTAGAAAGTTTTAACTAATAAGGTCATTTGGAGAAGTCTCTTAAAAGATTCAACTAATCTACAGATCGGGACTTCATAGACAACAAAATACTAAAGAAGTCTTTGAGAGACTTACCATAGAAACTGGTAGATTACTGAAGGCCAGGAAAGTTAAGAAATCTAGGGTCAAAAGAAGGTAGACCTTCTTTATCCCTAAGCTTAAGAACATATGCAAAAGTCTAAAGTTGGACAAACTATACGCACATATTCAAGTGTTGCAAACGAAGATTAAAAAGGCATCTCCTTAAATTTCTATATAAAAATCCCAAGAAAATGGAGCCTAAGGCAAAGAACCTACTAAAAGCTATAATTTTACAAAAAGGAAGGAATTCTAAGTTGGGTTTATTATTAATAGGACAAAAGAAAAATCAATATTAGAAGAACCTAAATGAATTTCACATTTTCTTCTTTATATATAGAATTTCTCAAAGAAGCTTAGTTGTTTATTAATATAAAATAAGAAGAACATTAAAAAAAATGATAGAGTTCAAAAAAGGAACTTCTTTAACCAAGCAAACAAAGTCTTCTCTAATAATAAGCAATCAAGTTAAGAGAAAATGTCTTTTAGAGAAATAGAAGCAAGCCCAAAAGGGAAGATAAATGAATTACATGAAGGACTCCATAATTTTAGAATTACAAACACGAAATCAGGCTGATACTTAATAGGATTTTTGGAAAGAGCTATTAGCTAAAAAAAGGCCTTGCCTCTCCCAAATTAAGTGATAGGATAGGTATAACATATCTACTCTTTTAATTTATTGGTCTACATTCCTGGGCCAAGGTTTTAGGGATTTAAGAGCTTGGTCTAGAGAGAATTTTAGGGGAAATTGGACTTGCTTGTTTCTTCTAGAAAAGGGAGCGATGGATTAGAAACATCCATGGGCGACGGAATCCTAATAATGAAAGGAAGGTCATATTTGAGGTTGAAGTGTAGAGAACCTTCAATAATGCTGGAAATAAGAACTTGAATGATAGAAATTATGGTTTAAAAGGAAAATTGAAGCATAAGAATTTTTTACTTAATTCTTATAAAAGGTGAAAGGGGCTTAAATGGAAAATTGAAGCATAAGAATTTTTTCAAAATTGATCAATATCATTATCTTATTTGTGTTTTTGTCTAAATTAGTTTGTGCTTTTTTACACTGAGGTCCTTGAGAATAGGGTGGGCAAGTCAATATCTTTAAATCAAATTATGAGTTTTAGGAGACTGATTAAAAAATTAATTGAATTTTATATTAAATAGTATTATTTAAATTATTTGAATTGGGCCCAAATAGAAAAACTTGAACCCGATTAACTCTCCAGCCGAATCTGCGTCGAAATTAAGAATTATTGGCCCGGCCCGGCCCTCTATCACCAATGCTAACTTGGGCATGGATAATAACAGTACTGTAATTGCTTTATTTAAAAGAGCCACCGTTCCTGCTTACGATCCGATGTTGGTAGATTTCTCCTGAATCGTCTTTGAATTTTCTAATCAAAGTCTTCTCTCACTAGCAAAGCTCATTTCGCCACGACCGACCATGTCGTTCACAGGAGCCTCCGTCGGCGGCGGCACCGATGCTGCCAAGCGGTTCTTTTGTCACCAGTGCAACTTTATGGTCACCATATCGATTTCTCCATCCTCCGATCCATCATGCCCCTTTTGTCACGACGGATTCATCGAAGAATGCGAAAGCCCTAGTCCTAACCTCGATTCTCATGGCCAAAATAGCCCTTTCAATGTCGCCTATCAGGACCCCTTCTCTTCTCTGTTACCTCTTCTCTTCTCATCTGCATCGCCGGCTTCGATTGATATCCAAAACCCTAATAACATGTCTGACCCCAACGCGTTCAACCCCCTCGATTTCCTTAGGAATCATCTCCAGAACCTGCAATCCGGTGGAGCTCGCATTCAATTCGTGATCGAGAATCACCCTTCTGATCGCCTTCCGACGAACCTCGGGGACTACTTCATCGGGCCAGGGCTCGAGCAGTTAATTCAACAACTGGCTGAAAACGATCCGAATAGGTATGGGACGCCGCCGGCGTCGAAGTCGGTCATCGATGGGCTGCCGACGATAAAGATTACTGAGTCGCTGGACTTGGAGATGAATCAGTGTGCGGTTTGTAAGGACGAGTTCGAGAAGGGAGTGGAGGCGAAACAAATGCCTTGCAAGCATATATACCACAAAGATTGCTTGATTCCGTGGCTTGAATTGCACAACTCGTGTCCGGTGTGTCGGTATGAATTGCCTACCGATGATGCTGATTATGAGAGCAGGAGGCGTGCCGGTCAGGGAAGCCGAGGTGATGGAGCCAGAGATGAGGCTGGGGAGAATCGGACGGTTGAGAGGCGGTTTAATATCTCGTTACCATGGCCTTTTGGTAGACCAGGGTCCTCGAGCGACGGTGGTGGGTCTGGTGGTGATGGCCAAAACAACGCCTGAATATTCTGGTTTCAACAATGTGAGTGTTTATGTATCTTGTTTGTTTATATGGTGTTTTTTCTCTTGATGAATAATTGATTAAATGCATGTTCGAAGAACATAGGGCATTCTATCCTTACAGTAGGAGAAGCATCATACTTTTCTGAAGATTTCTTTTTCTTTTATGCAGATTACCATGGGAATAAGTTTCTTTTTAGTTTACATTTTAAGAGAATCTTGCGCCATATATCCTTAGCAAATGGGGAACCAAAACTTGCGTGATATTGATACTCTAAGTCACCATTGCAGAATGAGGCTGCTGTGTTAACCTTTCTTTCTTTGCTACACTATTGATTAAAATCTCTTTCTTCTGAGTTTCCACCAATCTATTATAATAGAGATCCATTGAATGCTATTGGGATAACCAGATTCTGTGCTCCAGCTTAATGAGTTACCATATTTGAAAAGTTAATGAAGTTCTTTCTGTTATATCCATATGTATGAGATCTAGTTCTTTTTTCCCAAAGCCACCTGTACTTCTTGATTTAATAACCAATAGCCATATGTCCCCCAGGATTTTGGCCTGATTTTGATTTTCAACTTTTTGATAGCTAATCCATCGTCATGCTTGAGTGTACTAGTTTTTTATGGCCACTTTTCCTCGGTTGGTTAATTCAACGTGTCCTCTCTCCTAAAGAAATTCTACTTTATGCTATGATGCGTTGATGATGCAGACAAAATGAAAATACAGGAGTTATGGATGCTAAGATATCAGAGTTTATTAGTAGCAATCTAATAACAAGGGCAGATGTTTGTCTGAGTAGTTATAGATCCTGGAAAAGTTTGTCTACAGTTTGCAAAACAGCTAGGTTAAACTTTCCCCATGGAAGGGTAATGCTTGGGAACCTGACAGTAAATATACCTTACATAAAGCCTATCTAAGAACTAACAGTGATGAAGTTGAAACAGCCCCAGTGAAAAATATCGCACATCTGCTTGTATTGAATCCAAGTCCTGAATGTCTAGAGCTTATTCAACTCTTGACCAACATCATTCTGTACACTTGAACTTCCATGATAAAAATTGTTAAAAGTTATCAGCACCCATGTGTGTAACATCAATTTTACAGCAATGTGGATAATAGGGGGATAGCCAATTATAGTTGGTCATTTACTTTCCTAGGGAGGATTTCCATCATAAATAGGTAGGCGACGATGGGTTATCTGATTTAAGACCTCTGACAATATGGAAATAACTAAGATGAGTATTAATTTCCGCATAACAATTTCTGAGACTACAGAGTTTTAAATTGGCTATGATGGGTAGGAGATTTGTTGCTTTCAAAGCAACGTGGATTTATGTCGGCTGACTGAATTAAATGCCTTCATTAGATTCACTTGTATAGCAGATCTAGGTAAGATACTAATCTATTATAATTAAATGCAGACAATGATCAATTCGTGCCATATGAGACATGTGATCAGATAAATTAGTCTAGTTTAAAGCATAGGGAAACTTACAATTTGTTGCACTTTGCTGTGGGATTTACTTTTCCAGATTGACTAACCTCAAACTTACAGAGATTGATAACATGCTTAATTTCCAGATATTGCCCTCCCCCCATTATTTGACGTGTATATCTTCCCTCATAACTTAGGGTTCCACTTCTTAATCTCGATAGTTTGTGATCAAGCTGGTGGTTTGAAATAAGCATGTTGAAAAGTTAAACCCCTTTTAACATTCTGATACCTCCATAGTGATTACACCTTAAGTTCAACTGTGAAGACATACTAGTGAAATACATACTAGTGAGAAGCATTACACCAGATGGAATCTCAACACGTACCTAGGCATCTCCAGTTTGACCATCATGATGCTAACCCTTTTAAGTGGTTAACTCCAGTTGTGTAGCTTAATGGTCTTTTCTTATATAGCTCAACCTGTTTATCTCTAATTCTCACCTAAAGAGGAATATATTGCATATCCAGATGTAGTAGCTTTAAACAGGCTGCCTTTTAAAGAGAATCAGAGGAATATTTGAATATGCTACATACCATTTTCACTGGCCAACCGCCTTTATTGCTCATTAGAGATCAGAGATATTGAGTTACTCGGTCCTGTCTTGTTTGCTGGATTTTTGGTTTAACATGGATCCATACCAGGTGCATGACTCAGAAATGAGTCTCTTAGTTCCTGAAACTTCATGTCTTGTGTAGGTCTCTTGTATTTTTCTTTGAACAAATTGATAATTGGATGAATTTAGGAGAAATAAGAATCCATATATAATATCTTTGTATAGACTCCAGGTGCATGGCTCAGAAATGAGTCTCTTAGTTCCTGAAACTTAATTTCTCTTGTAGATCTCTGTATTCTGCTTTGACCTAATTGATAATTGGATGAATTTTGGAGAAATAAGAATCCACAGATAAATATCTTTCTATAAACTTGGAAGACCTTCACAGATACATGCTAAAGTTCTTTTCTCATGCTTTTCTTTCTCTTCTAAATAATTTTTTAAGCAGCAATATGCATATGTTTAGTCGCACATTTTTATATACATTTTTTATCCATTCTCTGATATTTGACCTTATTTAAGCTTGGACGTGAATAGCCTTATTCATTTTTAAGATGAAGTTCTCTTTTGCTTGGATGTGTATAGCCTTATTCACTTGTAAGATGAAGTTATCTTTCTTGCATGTCGAGATAGGAAACTGGAAAAGTCTGAAAATAATCTTTCAGGGTCGGGCTTAGTGAGGAATAGTTTTATCCAGAGCTTCATTAAGGGTCAATGGTTTGGATATGCTGGATATTATCCTTCCTGTATTCCTGTAAACTCCCTTATGTGCAAGGAACCCTGTTCAATGGCATAAGTGTAAATGAGATTTGACTGCTTTTTGTAGTAGAAATTGTATGGAGACACCAAGCACAGTTGGTAGATTGATTTGGTTTTCTAAAAGGGTGTGTGGTCTTGATGAAGGAGCATCCTTAAAATTGAAGTACTGGTGTAGGACAAAAGTGGTTTTTTGATAACTGAGATACAGTATGAAGCTCATCAGTAAGTAAAGTGATTTGTTAGGCAGTTAGTTTTGTTCCTTTTTTTTTTTTAAGGGAGAGCCTTGGAGCAATTGGTAAAAGTTGCTCTTGTGTGACCAGAAGGTCATAGGTTTAAATCACGGAAATAGCTTCTTTATTAAAAAAAAAAAAAACAAGAGAAAGGTTGCGTACACTAATAACCCTCCTCAGACCCTAGCAAAGCGGGGAGTTTTGTGCATTGGGTACGTTGATTTTGACTTTGATTTTTTAGTTTTGTTCTTTTTGATATTATTATTACAATTGGTTGGTTTGTTTGACTACTTCCAAACTTTGTTTCAACAAGGTTGGGGGATTTCATCTCCTGGTAATAAATTGAAGTCAGTCGTGGTTATTGATTCCAGTTTCTGTTGGTGATGGTAATGGCTACTGATATATAGTTGATGCTTTTACACCAAAAGAAAAAATTCTGTAACTTTAGTTGCAATTCTGACGTGTTCTCAACTAGTTTTCTGAGTCAATTCATGGGCACCTGGAATAGGGCTTGGAGTTGGCTACTACTATTCATAAAAGATTTGCATTTGCGTTTTACTACATAAAAAGAATGATGCCATGCCAAAGTGAGTTCTAAGTATTCCATGTCCATAAGTTTGGCGACTATATCGTAAGTCTGTTCATGATGCGAGATTATATTTCATATCTGAGTATTTTCAATGTGCTATGGAGGTAGTAAGGGTTGCTGACGTCAGGTTTCATACTCATCGTGGGTAGATGTGCATTTTTTGTTCTTCATTGACTCTGTATTTGTCAACTTTTGCAGCATATTACCTTGTGGTAAAGGGAGGGAGCCAAGTCTCTGAAAGGAAAGCTTATTTGGATATGATGGAAACTGGGAAGCGACGTTTTATGTAAATCTAAGGAGCTGGAAAGGAATGCCGACGCTGTATGTAAAATTACATACTAAAAAAAATAGTGGAAATTACACATTTCATTTTTACTCAATCTGGTAGTTATGTATTTTATGATTTACATACATTATCGATTCTTTTCCTTTTTCTAAGGTTGTGCTGTTCTTGTTTTCGCTTTTTTCTCCACCCAATTCTTGATTTTATTTTAGACCCCAGGTTGCAATTCTACCTTTTGAAATTGCTTTACAACTTCCAAGTATCAATCCTCGTTAACTGCCTCTGGAAAAGTATGTCCTTTGGACATCAACAAAAACTTAAATACTCTCGTAAGTGATATCTCTTGGGCTAGCATTTGTTACCCGCGTAGATCGTATGAGGAGCCTTAGAGACTATCTAACTATAGGCGAGAGACTCATCTTAATACTTGGTGAAGCACCCAAAAGTTTCTGAACAGTCATTTATGAAATGTTGGTGTGGTGATGAAACTACAAAGTTGGTGGCAATTGAAAATAAGTGAAAGATCTGAAGATTAACGGTTGAAAATAAGTGATTGAAAATCGGTGGTTGCTCAATTAACGTGGCAAAAATAGTCATCAATTACCCAAATTCAAGTTTTTGTCACCCCACAATTGATTGTTATCATTATTAGACATCGCCATATATGCCTTCCTACTCAGCCAATTGTTTTTGTATTGAATATAAGAGAAAGATGACCCTCTCCTATACCTTGTCATGACCCCTTCTTAAATGGATGTAAGGAACATTTGCAGGGTAGTTTTAAGATGGTTGGCTTTGGATTACACGACTTGCAGGGTACAGTAGTTTTCATATTTTCTTTTAATGATATTCGAATTGATTATTGTAATAAATTGGTTTGATGTAGAAAACTTCCTTCACAATGTATACATTAGTAGTTATTGGGTTAATCGGAAGCCTCTTTTCCATATATTTTTTCTTAAAACATTCTACATTGTTATATGCATGATTAGAGAGAACAAAAACTGTAAAAGTAGAAGCTTTTAATATAGGAGAGACTTTTTTTTTCTTTATTTATAAACTTCATATGTATATATATATAATTAATATATCTCTAGCTTTTAAAAATTGTTAATAATATCCCATAATTTTAGTTCTATAATACCCTAATCCCCTGCTATTAATTTTTGTTAAAAATTCTAACTATAAACCCTAAATGACATCGTTTTTTACACGTGACACTACACAATATTGTTTTGAAATTCACATTTTACATCGAAGTTGATGATATACTATAACCAAGTAGACATTTAGCTACATTTTTTCTGGTGACGTTTCAAAAATCGTCGCTAAAAGCGACCATATTGCGACAATTTTAAAATTGTCATTAAAATTAAACATTTAGCGACTAATTATAAAAATGTCACAAAAAGATCAACATTTAGTAACGAATGTCAAAGATCATCACCAAATGGTGAACATTTAGTGATGATTCCTGAATATCATCACAAAATGGTCCACATTGGGTGATGATTTTAAACATTCATCACTAAATGAATTTTTAGTTACGCTTTTCAGAAATCGTCACCATAATTTGGTAAACGTTTGGTGACCAATTTTCGAAATCGTCATCAAAGGGTTCATATTTGGTGACGATTATGTAAAATCATTACTAAAAAGACGTTTGATGACTATTTTAAAAAATCCACCAAAGGTTCTTAGACATTTAGCTACGTGTTTTTTGCTACATTTTTCACATTGCCACTAAAAGTAACTATTTGGTGATGATATTTGAAAAGCGTCACCAAAGGATCAACATTTGGTGATGAATTTTGTTTTGATCGTCACTAAATGGTCCACATTTAGTGACGATTTTTGAAAATTGTTACCAAAGGCTCCACAATAATTTGCAACACATTTGGTGACCATTTGTCAAAATCGTCACCAAAGGGTTCACATTTTTCGAAATTGTTAAACTAATATTTTTATAATCTATCATAGTTAAGATATGTTTTATTGAAGATTTGTTTTGAATGTTTATAGCGTATTGTTGGAAAAACACACACAACATAATTTTAAGTGTTAAACACTAGTATTAATTAATCATTAATATTTACTAACAGTGCAAAAATTAGTTATAAAAATTTTAATAATTGTATCAATATAATAATATGATATATGGAGTGGTACGGACTTTGAATTAGAAGGTTAACAATGTTTACAATCATATAACAAGAACAATATCAATCCATACTCAATAGTACGCAACTTGACCCCTAACTAGTAGAGAGGTTGTTTGACAAATTCTTACAGATACAACAATAAATCAACTTTAAAGCTGAGTCTAGTTGATTGCATCGATAAATGACGATGATATAATTATTTTGTTGGATTCCAAGTGACATTAGAGTCGATAAAGATAAATGAGTCCCCGATGTTTGGATTCTCAAGAAGAGTTCTTGCACGTTCGAAGGCACCAATTGAAATAGTTATAGTTCTTCCTTTAGGTGTAGGGTTTTTCACACTCTTTTGCAGCAACGTTTCCACTATAGCTAAATTTTTAGAGGATACAGTGAATGAGTGGTCAGATTTAGTATGAAAGACAAGTTCTCCAGATGAACTGCTAGTATGAAACGGTTTACTTAAAACACAATTAGTATAGAACTTAGATATTGTCATATTAGTAAACCGTTAAATGAACCGAAATTGGAATGACATGCATACGTGAATGACCAGAAGAACTTTGTGGAATTGACAAATTTTTCAAAACAATCGATTCCCCTAATCCTTTAGAAACCGTTATGACATCGTTCCTGCCTTCATGGGCATACATGTCATTTTCGAGATTCAAGGAAGCTTAAAACAACATATAGTATATACCATCACATGTGAATATATATAATAGCTTCATAAAAAGAAATAAGATGTGCATAATAAGGAAAGTGACGTTGTTTGGATGATACTAAACACCTTAAAGTAGAAGATCGGTCATAGAAGGCAAATGATCATTAGTATATGAATGGGAGATTTTTTCTGTATTGTTTATTTCTTTAGTAGGGACAATTTTGCCATATTCCTTCCAACTGAATTAGTACCATCCGAAACTAGTCACTATGTCGACATTTCTTGATTAGTAATGTTAAGAGGTATATTCTACAAATGTCGATTTAGAATAAAATGATGATATGTTCAACTCCAATTTTGATGATAAGTGAAAGTAATCCAGTTTAGCACTTATACATCTTCAATATGACTAATGATATGAAAG
>JANZXV010000003.1:6059566-6071640 GCA_027576455.1 Erythroxylum roigii
GCAACAGATGCGGTCAATTGGGACATATAGAGAAAGTTTGTAAAAATGCCTCACAAAAAGATGCCAATGAAGCAGCTGTGGTCCACCTTCAAGAAAATGATGTGTTATTCTAGCCTACGATGCCTACATCCATATTGAAATATGCCCCATGACAAATATGATTATGCCCATGACCATGCAAACAACCATGTTTATGTTTATGCAGAAGATATCTACAACCAAGCCCATACCAATACCTACATTGATCACGACATTTTGAATCAACGGAAAGTGTTGGAAAAGTGATTCAAATATCTTGTAAGGTTAAATTAGTCTTTTTTCTTATAGTTGAATAAGTCATGATTTAGTTTAGATAAAGTCCATATTTGTTGGTACAAAGTGATGATATGGTGTTAGTTTGTTGAGTTTATAGGCATTGTTTCTACGTTGAATAAAAATTATCTTTTGCAATGTCTTGTTTCGTCCTCTGTTATTCTCTTTTATATTTGTTCTTGTATTTAGCTCAAAACCAACAGATTAAGCCTTAAATCAAGAACGCTAAATATGATAAATGAATGTTCGCAATTGACTACAGCTAATAAAACTCTTCTGCGTGATAGGGTATTACTTCCTAATATTTAAAGAAAACATGGAAAATCGTGGAAATTCGAATGTAAGACCCCACGAGCTACGTCGACCACCCCTATGATTAATATTTATGATGCATATGCATCATCTTACAAAAAATAATATAAGATGGCAAATTGTCTCCCTCTTCACGAATTTCCATTTGGACATACTTGTATTATGTGTTCCTGACTTGTAACAATCGTAACCAAGTGCATCTAATTCTCACTTTTATACGACACGAGTCAGCTTGTCCACTACAGGATCGAAAACCACGGTTGATTGGATCAACTTTCAAGTTCAGTCTAAAGCATGAAGAAGCCTTCACGATTTAGAAGGCGACATTCCTTTTCAGCCACATTAAAAGGCAGTTATATATAACATATATAACTTCTTTTGGACGTGGAATCGGTTATGCAAGAAACAAGTTAGTAGACTTTGATTTGAATCAACCAAAAAAGAAAGAATGAGTTGTTCTTTCACATGTCAATCCATTTGTTACAGTGAAACGAATCCATTCTTTTAGTTTTAACTAGAACAAAACAAGCCCTTTAGAAATTTAATAACAAAGATGGCAGGAGGAGGTTTTGTTTCACAAGGGCCAGTGAGGCACTACGATGGCAAAATCACAGCTTTTGTGTTCATAACATGCGTGGTTGGAGCTATGGGTGGTCTGATATTCGGTTATGATATTGGAATATCAGGTGAGTGTGAGTCCTAAACACCCCAGGTTTATGTACATTTTGTCATCACTTGTAGAGCCAATTGATTAACAGTGGTGGTTTGAAACTTCTGCAGGAGGGGTGACTTCCATGGATGAATTTTTGAAGAAGTTCTTCCCACACGTTTACAGAAAAGAGTCGGAAGCAAAGGAAGGATATCAGAACCAATACTGTAGCTTTGACGATCAGATATTAACGTTGTTTACTTCATCACTGTACCTTGCAGCACTTGTTGCTTCATTTTTTGCTTCAACAGTGACAAGGGTATTTGGTCGAAAGTTGTCTATGCTTTTAGGAGGACTCGTTTTTCTAGTTGGGGCTATCTTGAACGGTCTAGCTGTTAACATTGCAATGCTTATTATAGGCCGAATATTGCTTGGTGTAGGTGTAGGATTTGCCAATCAGGTACATGCGAAGTTCCTTTCCATAGTTCTTAATATACTCTATCTGAATGTATCAAAAATGGGAATATGATTGTTTGATATTATGTTGCAGTCGGTTCCCGTCTATTTGTCTGAGATGGCACCAGCAAAGTATAGGGGAGCTCTGAACATTGGATTTCAGATGGCAATCACAATAGGGGTCTTTGCGGCCAATCTTATAAACTATGGGACAAGCAAGATAAGGGAGAACTATGGATGGAGAATCTCTTTGGGGCTTGCAGTTGTTCCAGCTATATTGATGACCATTGGATCGCTGATGCTGCCAGACACTCCCAATTCACTGCTTGCGAGAGGCCATGCAGAGAAAGCTAGAAACATGTTGGTGAAAATACGAGGCACAAATGATGTGGATGATGAGTTCCAAGATCTTGTTGATGCAAGTGTTGCTGCAAAGCAAGTGCGAAACCCTTGGAAAACCCTCTTGAAGAAACAGTACAGGCCTCAACTTATGATCACTTTTTTCATTCCCATGTTTCAGCAACTCACTGGAATGAATGTGATTATGTTCTATGCACCTGTAATATTCAAGACTCTAGGATATGGCGATGATGCCTCTCTCATGTCAACAGTCATAACAGGCTGTGTGAATGTTGCAGCAACATTTGTGTCCATATTTTCAGTTGATAAGTTTGGAAGGAGGATGCTTTTACTTGAAGGTGGTATTCAAATGCTTATTTGTCAGGTAAGCTAGTTTCATTCTAATTTACCTAAAAATAGAACAAATTGCTTTGAAATGAGTGTGTGTGTTACTTCAAGATCCCATGTTAAATGATAAATTTACTTCACTTGAATTGAATCAAAATTTATGTAATTCCAATTAAATTTTGCTATACTATTTTAGTGCTTGGCTCAAAATGCACGTTGTGATTACTTTGTTATTTTGCAGATCATCATAGCAATCCTCTTGGGATTAGAATTTGGGACGAGTGGAGTAGGATCTTTTCCAAAAGGTCTAGCAGATCTTTTCATAGTTCTAGTATGCTTGTTTGTGGCAGGGTTTGCATGGTCATGGGGTCCTTTAGGGTGGTTGATACCAAGTGAAATATGCCCCCTGGAAGTTAGATCAGCAGGCCAATCTGTGACTGTTTCTGTGAATATGCTGTTCACCTTCTTTGTAGCTCAAGCCTTTCTATCCATGCTTTGCCACATGAAGTTTGGTCTCTTTCTGTTCTTTGGTGGATTTGTAGTCATAATGACTCTTTTTGTATACTTCTTTATTCCTGAGACAAGGCATGTGCCAATTGAAGAGATCAATAGATTGTGGAGAGAGCATTGGTTTTGGAAACGGTACATGCCAGATGATGTGATTGGTAACTATGGAAATGTTCAGATCATTGGATCAGCCAGGGGTGTTTGATGGGACCAGATTAACTGATTAGCTGAGGTTTAATTTCTCTTTGCTGGAAGCCAAGCATTGTTTCATAAGAGATGAATTTGTAATAAACAGAAAAAAAAAATTGTAGGTTCACTTATATCTTGCCTAATTATTATTGATTCAATTAACCTGTAAATTAGATTAATTATTATTTAATTAATAGAAACGATGAAATTGAAAAATCGATATCGAAAAAGAAATATAAATTCTCTTTTATAATGCATTTCAAAAACTCAACAAAGATATCTCAAGTTGTCCTTTTAAATTCACAAGTATCTTTCTTGAAATTTTTTGTGAATTTTGTAATGTTATATTCTATTCAGGTTTTAATAATACCATATATTTAAAATAATATATTTATTTTATAATATTAATAATTCTATTAAAAATCGTTAGAAACATATTTTTAAACACAATGCTCAACCAATATATAGATGTAATCTATCAATTCATTGTTACAAGATACATTAATTAAAACATAACTACGTTTTGTCATCCAATAAACCAAAAAAGTGGAAAATTGTACGTTATGAGTCATATAAAATATTGGTCGACTAATATGACATTATGCTAGATTTATGTCACTACAATGACTAATCCTTTTTCTCACGACCTTTTCAAGTTGTTTTGAGTATAAATAAACATGACTAATTTTTTCAGATTGTTATGAGAAGTTTGTCAAGCATACCTGAAAGTCATTAAAATGTTAGTTTAGAGATTTCTGATTTTTTTAAAATTGGGTCTCAAACTTATGATTTGGGGTTTGATCTAGCATGTTCTTATAATAGAAAGATTGAGGTTTTGATTCAATAGGATTAGGGAGTTTCAAGAACCTTGTTTTCTTGGAGTTTCCGTATTAGTTGGTATCATAAAAGTCATAAGAGACTAAAGAATGCATGTGTACATTGATGTGAGCAAAAGAATAAGCTTTTGAATTGTATACTTGTTCTAAATAGGAAAATTTATTAGATGTACGTTGTGAGGGTTATTCTTTACTTTATACAAAATTTGAAAAAAAGAAATCTAAAATCTATCATCTAGAGCAATGGAGAGATTGATGAAGACATAGTTCACCACATTATATCAAAGTGACTTAAATGGAGAAGTGCATCAAAGATTTTGTGTGACAAGAAGATACCACTCAAGCTTAAAGGTAAATAATATAATTTAACGATTAGGTTGGCTATGTTTTATGGGATGGAGTATTGACCCATCAAACAAGTGTATAGTCATAGGCTAACGACGACGAAGATGAGGATGTTCCATTAGACGTGCAACCTTACTAAAAGAGATAAGGTAAAAAAAATGTAACGTTAAGAGACAAATTAAAGGTAACTAATATTATTGATAAATTAAGAAAGACAAAATTTAAGTAGTTTAAACATGTTGAGAGGAAACACCTAGACGCTCTAATAAGAAAATGCAAAAAAAATCATATTTAGAGATTGTAAAAGGAAAAAAGGGAGGCTTAAAAAAAATTGGGAAGAGATTATTAAAAATGATATAATAATGTTGGAACTTATCAAGGACATGACCCATAATAAATTTTTTTAACATATTAGGATTCAGATAAAGGATCTCTCTACGAGAGATCTTTATAGCTTTCTTGTAAAGAGATCCTTATAGTTTTCATAAGTCTTTTTAACTCTTTTCTTTATAATTTGCGTAAACTTGCAAATAGATAATACTTTTTAGGGTTTTAACCTAAGCTTCTTTTTTTTTCAACCTATGTAGCTTTTTAGTAGTTCGTCGTCGTCGTCGTCATTATTATTATTATTATTATTATCATTATTATTATTCATCATCATCATCATCATCATCATCAATATTATTATTATTATTATTATTATTATGTTTTTAATTTTTTTCTCTTTACGTGGATTATTTGAAAACACCCTCTCTACTATTTATAGGTAAGACTGCGTACAACTGAACCTTTATAAACTCTACATATCAGGGAGATTTTTATTAGATATTGATAATAATGATGAATACTAAAAGATTAATTTTATATTGATATTTTTTTTTTTGGTAAATCAGAAAAAATTTTATACAAATATAAAAAGGTTATATACAAAGCAAGAGAAGTTCCAGAAACTACAACCTACGCAAGTGACACAAAAGAGAAACCAAGTTACAAACACAAACCAGACAGCAAACGCCTATCGAGTAGCCTGACAGCACTAATCCAAGACTCTAATACCTAATCTCCCCAACACCCAAGAGCCTGCCATACAACGACCAGCAGCAACTAGAAACCAATGCTACATCCACTAGTAAACCCCACCAGAACCACAAGCATCCAACAATATCCTCAAGACAAAGAAACTCCATCTGGAATCTTGATCAACTCCAATAGGGGGAAAAAACCCCGCCTCCTCCTCATTGACCCAGAGAAGACCCTGAACCTGCAGTAGTAGCAGAAGAAATAATAATAATAAAAAAAAAACCGAAGACATACAGATTTACCTTCCCTCAGTGTTTAGGCGGAGCAGCTCCATAGCTTGCAAGATCACTTGCGAGGTAACCCGCCCTATAGCCGAGGCTTCATCACGAAAGGTGCGAAGGTTTCGCTCATACCACAAGGTATACACAGCAACCGACAAAACAACACAAAAAGTCGAAAAATTACTAATGGACCCCGTGGACAACTGGTTAAACCAATGTAAAATAGCACGGAGATCAGGGAAATTTAAACTGGGTATATGGAAGTGGTGAAGGGTATTGGCCCAAACCACACGGGAGAAGGCACACTGAAAGAAATTTTTAATAATATAAGTTTGAAATTTTTATATGTTCGTTTGTACATATTATTTTGATAATAATATCAATTTATTATACAATTATAATATTAAGAAATTTAAATAATTAAACAAGTAATTAACTTATTTGTAAACTATTATTATTTGTTAATATATTTTTTAATTACTAAAATCAATTTTATTTAAAATTTATGTATATTATGAATTAATATTATAGTAAATCAAATTATGACATAAAACAAAAACAGAAAAGTTATTATAATTTGTATATAAAATTATAAGAAACTAAAATCAAAAACATTTCTTTTACTAAATTTAAAGATGAAAATATGAAATAAAAAAATATTAGTGGAGTTGGTTACGATCCATATAACTATAATTAGCGATGACAATAGTTCAAACAGGGCTTGGGCTACCTATGATTTAAGCGTAACCTGAAGATTAATCGAATCCAATCCAAACTATTTGGTTTTAAGCCTGAGTTCGATCTAACTTTGAGCAGATCAAAACCTACTTAAGTTTGGAAAGAAATGGCGGAGGAAAAGTTGTTAAACTTGTTACTGGTTTGTCGCGACCTCACTTACAACCTGCTTCTCGTCAAAATCAACAACATAGAAATGGCGCAAGGCTGTTCAATTTGGTTCTTGTCAATATTAAAAATATAACTTTCAAGATATTGCGATAAAGCAGTTTTTACAACCATAAAAAGAAGAAATCAATCACTAGAAAAAAAGCGAAAGAAGTGACAAAAATGAACAGAAGTCCTCGACCAAATAAAAGACATAGAATTATGAATATCAAACATAAATGTGACTCAAATTAGCTTTTAAATGCATTAATATGATAACTCAAATTAGTTTTTAAATGTGACTCTAACAAATAAAATTCAACTTCAATTAATGATTATAATAAATTATTAATTTGTGTAGTATTTAGTTAGTTCGACTCAAGTTTAAGAAATGATTTGAATCATTATATAATAGCATTTGATTAGTCAATATATGATATTGTTTTATTTGACGAATAAAACCATAAAACCGAAAGGCTAAAATCTAAACTCGAGCCGGCAGGCTTACACCATACACCCAGATCCTACAAGTCTTTCCCTATCAGAAAGATTACAGTCAGAATTATCTAACAATAAAATAAGACCTAAACAAGAGGGATTAGTTTCTCAACGATGAAGGTTTTCATATAATAAAACTACCCGAGCTAAAGAGTGAGCTGCCCTATTGGCAATCCTGCGTGTCCATTGGAAGGACAAGTGAAGGAAATAACGCTTGAAAGCTAAACAGTCCAAAGCCAGCATTCCAATCTCTGAACGATTAACAAACGAATTTGTAAGTGCTTGTACAGCCAACAAGCAGTCCAACTCCACAACAACATGATCTATTTGTTTGTCTTTCAGCCATGATAGTACTTCTCTGATCGACATGAGTTCAGCAATAAGTGGGTTGAACAATGATGAATAATGTTTGGAAAGAGCAGCTACGAAGCTCCCCCTTTTGTCTCTAAGAACCACAACAAACTCTATTGCATTTTGTTCCTTAAAACCAGCCCCATCAATATTCCTCGAAAACAATCAGAATTATGTTTCGTCAATATTTTTTAACCGAAACCTAAAAGAAAGAGTTAAAAAAAACTAAAAACTAGAAAGAAGTTTTTAGAATAGGAGGTTTTTCTAATATTTCTTAAATTATAATATAGATTTATAACTTTTACTCTAATGATTATACATCTACTGAGACTTTATAACCAATAGTATGGAGCAGGACCTGTATTGAAAACACAAATTTTTTAATAAATGGTAATATATTCAATTAGACGAGGTGAAGCAAAAGTTTACAAAATTTGAGAATAGTACAGATCAGAGAGTTTAACCCTTAAAAAGGACTTAGTTAAGCAAGAGTATGTATTAACTGATAAGAGTTCTACATCTTCTTAAGGCTAATACAAGTCGACAGGACTGAGGTGTGATTAGCAGGCCTTCGTTTGGAATTGTGTCAATTGACTTAGTTTAACTACCACCGTAAGTTCATTCTTTGGCCGACTACATGATTGTGCTTGTAAAGGAATAGATGCATCCTGATCTGATCTTGGATGATGATTATCGATAGCTTCAGTAGTGTGCAAGTCATAGGCCTGAACATATGGTTGTTTCTCTCCTTCGAAACGCCTGAGATCAAATAAGCTAGAGCCGTAAGTATTAACTAGACATCACATTTCTGGGGGTAGCTTAACTTGAACACTCCAATCCATGATATCAGACTAGATTACAGAGGAGCTGGGGATATCACATTTCATCATGATGAATCTCCAAATCTGATTCGAAAATGTGCAGGAAAAGAAGAGATGATTATGGGATTCAACATTATTCTTACAAAGGGTGCACCAATTAGGGAAGCTTAGAAACCTACCAATTCGGTCCAGAGTAGCAAGTTTAATTTTGAATACTTGCCAAAGTAGATGAGCAAGTCTAGGATTAAAGTTTTGAATCCAGACTACATGAAACCATTGTACTTGGGAATACTCCATTATGTCTATGCTTCTACCTGAAGACGTGGTGAATTGACCAGAAGACGTTATCCTCCACTGAATCGTGTCAAGTCGTCTAATAATAGTGAGATTACTAAGAAGTGAGGGGCTGCTTATAGGAGGATTCCTGTTTTGGAGTTGTCTATAAATGGTTAAGCCATCAGCTACATTAGCATTTGCAGAAATACATCCTTTGAGTGTATAAAGTTGAGATAGGTTGAAGGGAATAGTTTGAATGAGCCACGGATCAAACCAAAACTTCAGAGTCTCCCCATTACCAAGTTGAAAGTTGCAGTGAGTTCTAACCTTGTCTCAGATCTTACCAACATATTTGATCAAATCAGCAACATTCCTGGGAACGTTGAAGCACCATAAGGATTTTTCCTTCATGTAGTAGGCATTGACCCATTTAACCCACAAGGATTGTCGTTCTTGGATCAATCGCCATCCTTCTTAGTAAGCATGGTTTGATTAATCAATTTAGAGGTGATAAGACCAAGACCTTCTTGCCTACGAGGTGAACAGACATCTGCCCATTTAATTTTGCTAACTTTAGTATCCATGTTGCATCCAAACTGGTTGGGTTGGCTATACAAGGCCCAATTCCAAGCCCAAACATCGACGGCCCAGTCAGACGGCCCAGTCGTAAGTGATCATCTCCCATGCAAACACATCGACGGCCCAGTCAAATGAAAGATGGGAAGGCTACCGATTCCTAAACTTATAGCATCCACTGAACGGGAGCACTAATCGACACCGAACGCGTGGTGATATCCGAGCCGAGGATGAACAGGTGGCAAGATCTGCGCTGAGGTGAACTAGGGCTATTAGAAATCCGAAACGGCGTGACAGTCGAAAGGACACGCACGACAGTATATGACAGCGCATGACAGCTGCGCGGCAATTAGAAAGACGCATCGTTTCAAATCTTAAACGGCGCCTAGAAGATACGTATCGTCAAGAAATAATTAGACCTAATGTCGCGACCAAACGTAGGTACCCGATCGATCGCCTAGGCCTAACACGAGCCGATTGATCGCTCAGACCTAGCACGAGTCACCCAACCAGTCTTATGTCTTAGTAGGAGCTATTACGCAGAGGGTATTGATCTTCGATCGATCGACCTTATAGCGAGTCGTCATACAAACGAACCGCCCAATCCTGATGTACTCCTTCGACCCTTCTCTTCGATCAGAGTCGAGGAGTAGGGGGCTTATGGTTGAGTCGGCCATACAAGGCCCAATTCCAAGCTCAGACATCGACGGCCCAGTCATAGGTGATCATCTCCCATGCAAACACCAAGACCTACATAAAGACCTAAACCTAGCAATTATCCCGTATATAAGGTATGATTTCGACATGATGCAGGTACGACATTACAACCCTAATTTTCCCAATTATTAGCAACCAATACCCTCTCCAAAAAGACTAACTTGAGCGTTGGAGGGACCTTCCGGGAACCAACCCCCGGCGTGCCTTATTTGTCTTGCAAGTATTAGGCAGTCGAAGTCGTACGAAATCATGGATCCATATAGCAATATTCAGCCTCATCAGAATCTGACTGAACCAGTTAGCGCCCATCGTGGGGCCCGGCATCAGGGCACCACATCTAGAAATACACAGGTTAGTTAGGCGGCAGCAGCCAATCCTGATATAGCCGTCGTCACGGCTCTTGCAATGCAACGGATGGGTTTACAGTTACCCGTTGCTCACCCATCACGAGTCCCGCACTCAATCGTCGCACCCGGACGATCCGCTGCATCTTCAAAATCAAGATCAAGAAGAACAGAGTGTAGTCCTGGAGGACAACGCCGAGGCTAATTCGCATCATAATTCCCAGCGCCCCTCGGACGCAAATCCACCCGTGCCGTAACCAACCTCCCTCACCCGAAGACAGATAGAGGAAGCGGCTGATTTATTAGTTCGCCAAATCCTACAATCTCAGCCGGAACAACAGCAGACCCCCGCTCGGCAAATTGGTGTGACGGCCGATCGTCATTCTGCTGAAGCCCTAGAAAAGATCATGGACGATCGGATCAATCTGGCCATGAACTCCCGCCCTGGGCGAACGCCCGCACATTGTAGCTCTCCTTTCATTCCAGAGATCCTGGATAGCCTCCCTGCGATCGGTACTAAAATACCGACGCCCGAGAAGTATACTGGGAAGACCGATCCCCTAGACTATCTACAGCACTTCCAGTCGATGATGAACCTATATTGCGTCCCTGATGCAATTCAATGTAAGGCATTCTGCACTGCCTTCCAAGAAGGAACTCGAAGATGGTTCAATAGTCTACCCCCGAGTTGCATAACTTGCTTTGAGGATTTTAAAAGGCTGTTCCTCAACCAGTTTGCTACCAGTAAGCGCCCACAGAAGACTGCTTTGGAGGTGATGCAGTTGACCCAAGGAAGGAATGAGAGCTTACGGGAGTTTATCACTTGCTTTAATAATGAAGCTGTTGAAGTCCCTGACCTCACTTGCTCGTCCATGTTGGCCGCCTTAATAAG
The DNA here is from genome assembly GCA_027576455.1 of Erythroxylum roigii. Classification (NCBI taxonomy): domain Eukaryota; kingdom Viridiplantae; phylum Streptophyta; class Magnoliopsida; order Malpighiales; family Erythroxylaceae; genus Erythroxylum; species Erythroxylum roigii. Next base: position 6,070,518 of record JANZXV010000003.1, read on the forward strand.
CAACACGAGGGATGAGGAATTTAAGAAATCATTGGCCCTCGACCAGCCCAGATCTGTTCAGGAGATAAGGAATCGAGCGGATAAATATATTTAGTTGGAGGAAGTGTTGAAAAATACGAAGCGTAGACCAGACGATCGCGAGCCGAGCGATAGAGCTGAAGATTCACACTAACGGCAGAAGAATCGTTATAGCTGGAGAAACCCGATCGACCGACAGGACCAGCGACGTGAGTCCTTCACCCCACTCAACAGGCGGTACACGGAAGTACTAGAGGTCATGAAAGCTGAAGGGGAACCCTTCCGAGAACCTAGTGCAATGAGAACTCCCTCGAGCAAGAGGGATCCTTCTTTATATTTTCGTTTCCATAGAGACGTCGGTCATGACAAGGAAGAGTGCTGGCACTTGAAGAACGAAATCGAACACCTCATCCAAAGGGGAAGGTTGGGTAGATTTTTGAAGTACGGTAATAATGCCGGTCGAGATAATGAGGGTAGGACTGATCGGCCCGACAACTGGCGAAGGCCTTCGAGGCAAATCGACAGGACTGACGGGGGGAGGCAAAATAAGAATACTAACGATCGACGTGACACGAGGGCTCAGTCTAGGGCGAGAGATGAATAGAAATGCCAAACGACAAGATGACCGACCGGTCAGGGTCATCAACATGATTTTTGGGGGGTGTGTAACAGGAGGGTCGACCGCTAAAGGTAGAAAGAGGTACGCCAAACAGGTCATTGAAGACTTGGCGGCTAAGAAAAAGAAACAGAACGATGGAATAATTTCATTCGATGAATCTGATTTAGATGGTGTTAGCTGTCCTCATGATGATGCGCTAGTGATCACTTTGAACATGGGGGGTAGCGAAGTCAAGCGGGTAATGATTGACACAGGCAGCTCGGTCGACCTACTCTATTATGACGCACTTAAGCAGATGGAGATACCAGAGGACTGACTATTGAAAAAAGAGGGACCCATTAAGGGAGTAAAAGGAGCATCAGCCTATCCGTTTGCCCGAGTCTCCCTGAAGGTAAAGTTCGGACAAAAACCACGCCAGGTAGAAAAGGACGTTGAATTCTTGGTGGTAAAATTTGGAGGAGCTTATAATGCAATAATCGGACGAGC